>JABUQX010041653.1:17500-50000 GCA_015478945.1 Trachelipus rathkii
AAGATGGGGGGAAGGGAGCCTTCTAAAACGCAGAAAAGGGTGGGGGTGCCGAAGATGTAGCAGAAACTGTTGCAATCTGGGTGGAAATACTAAATAGATGCAAGAGATCACTACCTAGATGGTCGAACTGTTCAAGCTGAAAATGAAGTTTGGCGGCAAGAACTGGGTGTGACGAGGGAGGCATAAAGTCGAGAAAACGGGGGCGTAACAAATTATCGTCAACATTCATTCCGTCAGTCAAAGAAAGCATATCACCCAGATAAGCCGAAGGCATAACTGAAAAGACAGTATGGTCAACAATTGTTGAAAATTATTCCCCTTGCAACGCTCATAAATAGAAAGAATATTAAGAGCGGAATAATTTTTAGATTTCATTTCTGAAGGAGAAATTTTAATAAAGAAATTTCCTTCAGATCCTAAAGGAAAAACGGTTGGGTTTAGGAAAAATTATCAAAATAGAATTGAGTGACTTGTCTAATTATGGATGCTCTGAAAATTCCATGTTGATCTGATGAACAAAAAATGTAGTCGCCAGTTTTCGTTAATGAAAAAAAAAAATATATACTTTAGGAAATTGGGTATCGTTGGGTTTTGGTGACTGATATGAAATTCTCTACTATATATCTATTTTCATATATATATATAATATTATATATATAACTTATGATAAAGGTAATAATATATTACCATCCTAGTATATATATAATATACGAGTATTATATATATAAATAGTTAATATAGGTAACTATATTATTATAATATATAAATGGTATATAAAAGAAAAAGAATTATATCATTTATATATAAATATAATATATATATTATATATATATATATATAGTATATATTTATATATATAAGTTATCAAATAGGACCCAACTATTGATTGAATAGCTCAAAGCTACAGGTTCTTTTCTTCAAAAGATGTCGCGGACATGGTGAAATTATTTTTTGTTTAATTTATTAAATGCCAAGTGTATAAAAACAAAACGGAAAGGCAGACACACAAAAAGATGCTCAAAATAAAGAGTTTTTGGTTTTGACCAATCTGTTTCATGTCTTTTAATTTGGGAGTGCAAAATCGGACAAAACTATTGTAAGAATATATTATATGTCCCGTCTTTCAAATTTAAAATCCAAAGCAATTCCAGCACCAAACATTTTAAAATCCAACCAAAAAGTGAAACCCATCCTGAAATCCTTTTTTTCGGTACCTGTTACGATCAGTTACAGTATCTTCTCCACTTTTCTTACTCCATATTGACGTGGTTCTCTGAACTTTTAGAATAAAATTTATTCTTGTGAAAAATACTCTCTTGCAGTTCTTACATGGTATCGAAAAACGCTTCTCGTAATATTAATCTTTCACATCTTCTGATCCTTTCCGTTGGGAATTCCTCAGGGCTCTGCCCCACCTCTTCTGACATATCTCGCATTTCTCATAAGGGTCGGGAAAACATGATAGTTTTTTTGCAGGGTATTTTGCCATCATTAAAAAAACTCCACGATTTATATTCAATAAAAAACTCTTCTTATTCATATATATTCTATTGTAATAGATCTTTAAACGCACGACCGGGTTTTTACGATTTAGTTCTTGGGACATTAGTAATGAAAATTTTCAAACCAACGTATGTTCGTAATATTTGTGGCATTTCCTTTACTCATAAATTTACTTGGAAATATCACTTTATTTTTTTCTTTCATTAGGTTCTTTTCTCACTAACGCGCTTGCAACGGCCTGTCCTTATAAAAGCTGCTGCAACGGCGTCGGATGTTTTGTTAAAAATCGCTGTTTCAAAAGACAATTATCTTGCCCTACCTCAAATCTCCGTGATATATCTTAATCTTGTTTGCCGAGTCGGTGGATTTCCACCCAAGGCCCGGTTCCGCAACAATTGACCGATTTTCCTCTCTTCGTTTTTGTTTTTTTATTGAAGCCGAAAACTTGATGAAGAATATATAACAGCACACCCCGAGTCATTTTACCCGCACAGCTTTCAATGAAAGAGTGAAGCCTATGGGTTTTTAACTTTTATACTTTATAAAACTATTATATGCGTTCGGTCCTTGTAAACTTTAGGTTTGGCTTATTGTCGGTCTCAAATATTACCGTCGTACAGAGGCGGTCCTCCGTACACAAAAGAACACTCACTTTCTCAAAGGACGGGGTATGAGACGGTTAACCCTCCCAGCCTAGTGAGTTCCCCCCGGCTCCGAGACATACAGCTCTCTCTTCCAATATTGAAGAAAGTGATAATAAGATTTTTGTTTGTTACGTATCTGGTAAAAAGTTCTAAATGGAGTCTTTTGTTTATACATTTTACATACAGCACCTCGGAAGGTAAAGGCTAATTAAAGAAGCGTAATATTCAGGCAGACAGAGCGCGAATAGAGAAATAGTAAGTTATATGTTTTAGTTACTCAGTGTTTGTGATGTTTTTAGCGTGTGTGATGGTACTCGTGATGTAGGAACCTCTCTCTCATTGAACACACCATATAGAATCCTAATAGTGAAAGCGGTGTTCACTCGGAGACCAATTCACCCGGAGGGCGGTATTTATTAAGTATCCCCTCCCTGGCGATTCCACCGGTGGATTGATAGGCCGAGAGAGACCCCGTCTATACCTGACCTATCTTGACGGTATTGTTTACCCTATGCCTTTAGGTTTAAAAAAAAAATAAAAATTAATTACTTTCCAAATAATAAAAAAAAATAAAAAAAAAGTTTATTACCTTCATATCTTAGAATTTAAAAGAAACTGTATTCCAAAATATATATATTGTGACTGGTTAAGAGGAATCCTAGCCGTATCCTCCTAGTCTACCATACTTGAGCGTATTAAAAAATCGATACTACATTATTTATATTATATATTATTACTAACAAGGCACTCCAGTTGTTGTTGTTGTAGTTAAATATATATTTTATGAAATATGATCTTTATTATCTAATATTATTTATACCTACTACCATATCACTCCGCCCTTGAATTGATAGTCTATATACTAGCCCTGGTGAAATATTTATATATTAGGTTAGTATATTATATATATATATAGCTATAATAATAAACATAAAAAAATAAGATAGTATGAAATTTGGAGTAAACTCAATATGTTAGAAGCTGCCAAAAATAAAAAAAAAAGAAGTACATTTTGTATAGCAAATCGAATTTTTAATTCTTAATTTGCTATTAAAAAATTATACTCAAACCTTTCCAGAGGACTAAATAATATCATAGTTCTTGAAAGTAGCTATTGGTTCATAAAAGCTCCCGAAGACAATTCACCTTAGAGAAAACTATAAATATATTCAATTCGTAATACATATAACAAACTAATACCTAGAATTATGAGCGATATATTAAGAGTATATATAATTATATATATCTAACCTGAGATTAATTATCATTAACATATATTCATAAGATAATAGATATATATTATATATATTCTTATTAAACTCAATATTATTTAGGATAAAATATACTATATATATATATTATAATACTAATTGTCTTGAATATCATTTGCTAGAAAAAATTCTAGCTATTTTTCAGTTTATATGGAACTAGTTTAATTTAATTAATTGATTTTACATATAATTAATTATAAAATATTGACAAATATTTCCCAACACACACAATTCCGATTTTTGACCTAGCTACATGACCCTATTCCCATATAGTAAACTTTAAAAAATATTAATATTATAATGAGCCTTAGCCCTTATATAATATATATATTAATATAAATATTTAAATATAATTAATAATAATTTATTAAAATATTATTATATATTAATTATTATATTAATATATTATATAAAATTATAATATTTAATATAATATATATTATATATATTATAATATAAATTAATATATATAGTATATATTAATATAATATATATAATTATAATCAGATTACAATATATCGAAAAATACACTTCTATAGCTTTTACCTTTTTTTGACCTTATACACTCATTGTGACATTTATTAATTATATCCCGTTATATGAACTTTTATCATTATGCACTTGAAGGCAGTATATAATTAAAGTAATAGGTTATGTAATTAACGTTTGTAATATTTAGGTTAAGCTTATTACTTGATATAAATACAGTGTGTATTAAAATATTTATTCTAGTTTAACATGAATACTATATAACATAACGGAATGTATTATTGGACTATAAAAATCTTTACGTTTCCGACTGGATAAATAGTATAAATATATATATATATATAGATAATTCATGACCATGCACGCCGGCAATCATTCCTTGAAAACCTAGCGTTGAATTCGCTTAACTTTTAATTATCTGTATCATATTACATTCTTCAACTGCATGAATTGTAATTGTCAAAGATGTTTCAAATATTGTCAGTCTTTGGCATTCGCTTGCCAGTTTTCTCCTTAAGATGTTCTTTTCATCTTTTAATCCTTTTACATTATCGTTTACTTGGATATTTGAGATTCAATGGAGCAGATTTAAATATCTTTTTCCTTCCATTGTCATTCTTTCTAGCAATATGACCTACTTATATCCATTTCTGAGTTTGATTATGATTATTAAATTTTGCTTGTTATAAATTATCTAACCATTTCTTTTCTGTCCATAGGTGTAATTCCAAGAATATATGTAGGTTTTGTTTATACGGTCTAAGGTCCACGTCTCACGGCCAAATGTCTTTACAGGTACCTTACACTGCACAAGCAACATTTCTCTTTAAGAAAATGGGAATTTGCCGATAATTTGCTAACGAATTTAGCAAAACTTGATGAATTTGAAAATTACCCTGAAATTGACTATACCAATAACCCTTCAAGCTATTTTCATCCTTCTTTGGGCTTCATTTGTCTCTTTACTGTTTGAAAATACAAGTTCTCCAAGGTAAGGATATTTATCAACTAGTTCTAGGGTAGAGGTGTTGAACTTTACTTGTTGAGTTATAAGTTGAAACGGACAACACTTTAGAATGCTTGGTGCATGGTGTCGAAGGTGTCTTCACCGTCTAACGCGTTTGTAAAGATCAATCACAGCGAGCATAAGCCGTAAGCTATCCGTGGAAAGACGTGTACGCATGTACGTATTACAGTATAACATTTTCATTGATACTGTGACGATGGTTCGATAATAATTCCATGAACAGGTAGACATGCTATTTAAGTATAAATGATAGAGTGTGAACCGTCGTGAGGCAGAAAGAATGTATCGTGAAACATATCCGAATAGAAGACATCCCCATCACACGAACTTTTTTAGTCCTTCGAAGATTGAGTGAAACTGGACAACTGACACCTCATACTGCCGACGCAGGACTCCT
Source organism: Trachelipus rathkii (assembly GCA_015478945.1). Taxonomy (NCBI): domain Eukaryota; kingdom Metazoa; phylum Arthropoda; class Malacostraca; order Isopoda; family Trachelipodidae; genus Trachelipus; species Trachelipus rathkii. The sequence continues at coordinate 22,832 of JABUQX010041653.1, forward strand.
CCCACTCCCTCTCCTCTCCTCCTCCCCTGCGTAGTTCGTACACCTGCAAAAGATAACGCTATTCGCCGGGACGTTCCAAAGGTTCGCAGAGTCAGTTCCAGAACCCTTGCTCGGCGCCATGATGTGTCACATCGAAGGATGTTGAAAGCATTGAGCGATAAGAGTATTTTCCATGTATCATTTGTAACATGTACAGTTTTGCAAATCAAATGATTATCTACCACGTATAGAATTTTTTCACTGGTTCCAACAACAAACAAATGATAACGATGTTGCTTCGCTAATTCTCTAAACAGATGAGGTGTCATTTGACCGGGATGGAGTTATGAATTTCCATAACAATCACATCTGGGCACACGACAATCCCTATGTCATGTTATTTCTGTTCGCATTAAATCATTATATCTTGTAATTGCTAAAGATATGATGAGGGTATCACTGTATCATTAGCAAAACTATAATAATTTAGGCGTCTTTCATCTTTATTTATACCCATTGTAGTGTCCTGAATATTTGTTTCACTACTGCTAGATAAATAATTTGGTAAAATTTGTATCTACTGTGCTCTTACCTTTTTCTTGATTTGTACATTATTACCTTCCTCTTAAATAATTTAAATGTCGAATTATATATTAACTTATAATGTAGTGAGGTATCTGTATAAGGTTTAGCAAAACTCTGACTTTTCCGAGCATTCATAAAGATCTAGCGCCCACAGAGACAAATACATTTATATAATTTGCAAAAGTTATGCATAGAGGCTTCACTTATTTGTTAAACCTTTCCAGCAGCTGTTAAGCAACTTTGTGCAATAACCAAACTCCTGTATATATATAATATATATATATATAATTATATAGTAATTGTGTAATTTGGTTTAATTATATTACTTACTATAATAACATAATCACAATTATACTAGTGAGCACAACTAGACTACAACAAATACCCTTATAAATGATCATATTGTACTTACTATATATCATAGAGTGGCGGATGAGCACGCTAAGACATACTCAAAAATTCTACTAGTATTATATATATATATATATATAATTATATATATTATATATTATATGTGTAGTTTGAGGTATTTAGGATATAATTTATTATATATACTATTTATACTTATAATATTGGTGACAGCTTAATCGGACCCCATGATATGTTACCTGTTCTAACCTGGTCCAATAACCCCCGACCCGTCTATATAGTCAATTCTGAATATATGTTCACAATTGATTGAACGAGAATATATATGATAATTGAATTGCCAACACTCCTTCGGCCGGACGTTCATACTTTTGAGGATTGTTCATACTTATAGTATAATGACAATGATTAGTATGAGTTACTATCGCATGTATTGAGGAGCATCCAGAATTCCACTTTAGTTATTATTTTATATATATGTCTATATATTATATTTTATGTTATAATATATATTTTATTCTTCGAAAATTTTTTTTATATATACTGATATTATATATATTAATCCTAGGAAACTATGGTTATATATATTATAATATTTTATACGATGGAAGAGTAAACCTTACGTTGTCTATAGTTAATGTAATTACACCACTGAGTTCACAGACGATCTCAAATCCCTGTTATTATATAATTTTTCTATATGAATTAATTATTTGTTTGATTAGAGCAAATACATTATAACATAAGGCCCATGTGATATATATTATATATTATATATATATATAACAAGATATTAAAAATTGCCAACTCCAACTTTAATAAAATCTACGTCGTTAGTGATAACCAGTGAGAGTATCTCTCTATATTGATGATATCCCTGTATGATGTTACCCTTCATATATATGGTCAATACTGTGACCGCCTTATATCCTTTTAAACACAGGTGGTCGGCAAAATACCCAAATTCTCCCAGTATTTGATCTTTATAGGCAAGGGGATAAGATCACTTTACCTAAGACTTGAGATCGCCTTACTCTGAATCACAACGTGAGTTACATTTATATTTAGAACTAAATTTTGTTAATGAAACATGAGTATTGATATTAGTGTTATATATATAATATATATAATAAAAGTAGTAATAATTATACATATGTTAATATATATATTGTATATATATATATACTATGATATGACATATGTTTAGATAATAGTAATATTATAATTATATATTATTAAATAAATGGAATGTATTTACAATATTTGGAGAGTTTAAGTAACCTTTCACGTTTTATATTAGGTCGTATATATATATATATATATGATATATATAGTATACCTCCTTCATTGACTCGTGTCCAATATCCTAGAGATATATACCGAATATCACTTAGGATTTTGACATCATCCTTTTGGTAATTTCATGCTAATTTTTATAATTAAAATACGTAATATTAGCAAAATATAGTCGGACATATTTTGTAATCCTAAACAATATATATATATATATATATATATATTTATCCTATCTTATAAAAACTTATTAAAATTTCTTTCCCGACTGTAATAACTTCATTTCAATTATCATTTTATCTCATCCCATATATAGAAGATGTGTTTGTAATATGTGTTTGTTTGTTATATGATTTTATGTATCAATAAGTATCTAGAATAGTAGGCTGATTATCAGAGTCACATTTAAAATAGCTTAGCTAATTATTATATCTGCTCGCCATGAAAAACAGAGGGTTACAGATGCTCAACGAACGGCTTTTCTGATTACTTTGCATCAGTTGAATTATGTATTGAAAAGTAAAAAAAAAGGGGAAAAAACTTTTTACTTTGAATAAAGGACCCTTCTGTTATCTGGTTACTGGTCTCATAGTAGTATTTTGATTATGGATTTATCAAGTAAAACATGCAAGAGATATAAATATAAATTAATATAATAGATTTATATTAAATAATATTAAAAGATAATACTATGAATATAAATCTAGGTATAAGATAAGAGATAGTAGATATATATAAGATATAATATATATATAGCCATGATAGTATAGATTAATTAGAGAGTTTAATTTTGATATGATAATGCGACTTTTTATAATAGCCTACGATTTTACAAAGGGAAGAAAATTTATTTGCTTTATTTAATTTCTATAGTTTATATTATAATCTTGCTATAACCAAATTAAAACCAGAAAAAGAAACTATATCAAAATAAAATTCTATTCAAAAAATATCTTTGGTTTTAAGCTAAATCCCCAAAGAAAATTATTGTGAGTATTAATATATTAATATATAATTTGTGCAAAACCTTGTATTCCTTTTTGATATTATTATATATAATATATATTATATATATATATATTGATAATTTTATTTAAATATTAGTGTCATGATCATTATTTCTTTTCACTACAAGCATTATTAGTTAATTATTTATTATATAATATTTATATATTTTAATGGTGATGTGTTGTGTGTGTGTGGTGTGTTATCGTGGTGTGTGTTTGCTGGTTTTTGTAATTTGACGTAATATTTTGCACATTTATTACTGATTTGTGATTGTGTAGAAGTTTTAAATTAATTTGATTCTGAGATTTTCTATCTTTTTATTTTCCTTCTTGCTATCTGATTTCAATGATGTCAATTTTGCCCTTTCATTTATTTTTTAATTCCCTATTCCCTTTGGAGGATGTCTGCTTTTTTAAATGTTAAGGTTATATTACCAGATTTTAGATACTACTGTTATTTAATTTAGGATTAAAAGCTATGTTACATTATTTCCCGATTATAATTACGTTATCAAACAGCGATATTTCAAAAGCCCTAGCTGCCAAAAGGCTTAAAGCTGTGGTATCCCAAATGCTATTTATATAAGAATTAGATATTACTGGAAATTTCAATTTACTCAGTTATAATATGCATTAAAAATAATAATGAACAGACATCAGCTATAATTTTAGTGGGAACCTTCTCCCCATCCCCATTTGAGGGAAGCTCTTCGTGTTCTCCGATAGATAAGTTCGAAGGTGAAAATTTCCTTATTGAGAAGTAAATGTATAGAAGTGGCCTATATATTATATTGACCTTTATGTACGAAATAGAGGATATATACTCTTTAATATTACTTATCTTTGAGTGATATTGACCGTAGTATAAATTAGATATAAGAAGTAAAATTTTACTATATTGCCTCCCGTTGGAGACAGATTAGCAGAAGGTCTGTTTCTTACTCAAATCTACTCCACACCTCAGAGTTCTGAAGAGAATTGATCAAAATCTAAAACAGCAATCAAAGCCGACATGCCGCGAACAGCGGTTACAAGAAAAGTGTACCACTTATCAAAGGGAAATTTATAGAGACAAATAGTATGCGAAATGTAAACAATGGTGGTTTCTCTATATAACATTAGAAAGAATTAATTAAGCTCAAGACGATATGGAGAAAGTCCGGGAAGCGGTAAGAGAGGATGACCCAAAGATAACATTTAAGAACTGAAGATGAACGAGAGAGTAAAACGCATGACACAGTAACTAACTCCCTAAAATGACTTAGATAGTGCGCGTTGTACTCGACTAGGGGAGTTGCTCGGGAGAACCTCTTTGTACAGATAGCGAGAGCTATATAAGAGAAACTGGTTTGAACCTTGCTAACACCGTTCGACCGTGCCTGAGAGAGAGTGGTGGAGATGAAGTAGATTAGGACAAGAGCAGTAAGAATAGATTATAGCAATTGTCGATAAAGCCCCTTAGAATAAGTGACACATCATATCCACTATGCCGTCGAGAACAGGAGCTGTTTGCCTCGAGAGGAACAGAAAGGCAGAAAGCGTTGCTGAAACACCCCGTTGTATGGACTAGCAGCAACTCCCATTCCAAGAGAGTTAGGTATACACAACAATCCCCTATAACCAGATAGCGAAAGCAACTGGGCGCTGAGAGCGTTTACAAAGCTCCTCAGAACAATCACACAGCCATACTCAGAAGAACCTTCGGTTTCAGAAAGATTTAAGGACCAATTTTCTTAGAACTAATGCATATTTTAGGGATATGAAGGACCATCGCTTGAAAAAACAGAGGGAAAAGGTTTGAGTTTTTAAGTATTTTCGAAGCAGATATAATAGTTTTGGTTAGCACATGAGATTAGTAGAAGAACTGAACGAAAAGTGGAATAATAAGTATTGTGTAGAAGAAACTTGTCTTGGGCTTTGATATAAGTATTTTTTCGTTCTAAAATATTGTATCAAAAAAAGATAACTAGACTAAAAACCTATATACCCGCACATACATTCTCATATTCCAAAAAGGATTACCCTCCCTCTACCCATAAAGATAGAAATTTTCTATTAATCTGCGAGTGGTTTTCCATTCCTCAAGTTAACTTCGGTGCGAGAGACACTAAATCTATGAAATGGACTAGCATCTGATCTCTCGCGCCATTAAAAGGAACTTGGAACTAGTTGGCATACGCACAATATGACTCAAAATTTTGAGTAACAAGTTCTCTGTACATACATACACATAAAACACAACTTCAGTGGACCAGTACCTTTCGTGCGTGCCTCTCGTTTCACACTTTCAACATATATTCAAACGACACGTGTCAGGTGAGAACAAGCTGCCGTTCGTACTAACAGCTAGCACATTAAAACAACTCGACATAACATAATAAGTCAGATTAAGTGAGATTGGGTTATGTTATGAAGATATATCTGAAACGTTTATATAATTAAATCTTTGTTGTCAGGACTCGTACCAAATGCTTTCTAGGTTATATTCTAAGAGCGTCACAGCAAAAGATTCACCAAATTACCGAGTACAGCGTTTCTTACGAAAGCCATTTTTGGCTATTGAAGATTAAATTAGAAGAATTAAGATGTTTCCAAATCTTCCTGTTGAAGATTGAGTTTCGAAATACTTTTGAAAAAAAAAATGATTAAAGCTAAATTATAGGATGGTAAGTTCTAGGTTATAAAGTAATTGATTTCCCTTTTTTTGTGAGCAACAGGTATGATATAATGATTGACTTCGTTTTATTACCAGTGAAAAGAAGGAAGGTCCAAAGTGTTAAGTTACAGATTTCGAAAAAAAATATTGAACCATAATGCAGGGATATATATTATATGTATATGTTCGAGTAAGCTACGAGTCAGCGAACAAGTTTTCTAAGAAGTTTTAAGAACCATATGTGGGAAAACACCAAGACCAAACTCTTTCTTAGTGTTAAGGCCGCAACCCACTCACAGAGAGCAGAAAAACATCTTTAAAAGAAATTGCGATGTTTGGCATGATTGAGTTGGAAAGGGATGGAGAGGGAGGAATAGCTTCAGAATAGTCAAATGTATTGAGTAGTTAGAGAAATGAATGTTTGAGGGAAGAGGCTCATCGTCTTACAGAAGTTCACCACTAATCACTACTGTACAGTTTAGTCCTACTGCAAGTTCCCTAGAAGAAGAAACAGGAAGAAGCAAAGTTAGAGTTCACATTTTTTGCAAAGAACGTGAGGATGTTGGAAAAATTATTGCATTTTATACAGACAGAAGAGCTTTTAGTTATCTAACGAAAGAACAACTCTATTGAAACGATTCCGGGATGAAATATACATAGCAAGAGTTTCTAGAGTTGAAGACAACGTCACTGTGTCGAAGAGCACGAGAGCAAGCCTACGACCCGTAGCCGAGAGTATAGGTGAGAGCTTATTATGCAGTTTACGACCGCCTTGGAGCAGCGAAATGAGCACCTGTGATACTAAAAAGTCTGCCTCTGGGGCGAAGAGCACGACACAAAGAAGCGCTCACTGTGGCGAAGAGCCACGAGACCAAGGCAACGTCCCTGTTGGAGAAGAGAACGAGAACAAGGAAGTGTCAATGTAGAGAAGAGCACGAGAACAAAGAGGCATTCATGTGGCGAACAGTGTTTCTTTCAGACAATTTTCTCCGGGGGGGCTTTTACGGAGATACTGGGGGTGGGCACATAAAATAAATGAGAGGACATACAATTACTATTGAGAGAGATTAAAGGATAATAGAATAGTTTCACGTGGCACTTGTCAGCTAATCTTTAGGCTTAATGAGGTTATACTCTCATTAAACGAAATGATGAGATAAGATAAATCTCAAAGATAACCAAATCTGTGTTTGTATAATAATAGGCATTCTATTTAGTTATTGTGAAAGTTTTGTTAACTGATAAATAAAACAACATAACGAGGGTAAACTTTATGATGATTATATAAGAGAATTGCATTCGATAATTAACTGTACTGTATAAAACAAAGTATGAAAATAATGGACTGTGATTCAAAAATCAGGATTAGGATCTTTTGGGAAGAAAATAAATGTATAGTATACTATATATAATATATTATGATAGTATGATAGTTTTATATTATAGAATAATGTATATTATATATATATATATTATATATATACTATAATAATAATTAGATATAGACGTAGTATAATATATATATATATATATAGTATAATTATAAATAAGATATATAACACTTCCGCCTAGGTTTGTAGCCCGACGTTTAGACTTTAGTCGAATTGGGATTAAAGATGAGTGAGTTTGTAATGTGAAAGCGGTGGAATGTAGGGAAAAGGGATACCAATATTTTTGATGATGAGGACCCCAGTTGTAACCCCAAGAGAGGCCTAAATATGCAATATTGCGTGTGAATATTAAAATATCTAAGTTTGTGTAACAGATTTAGGGATGGCAACATAAATTACGCTATACTGAAGCTTATTATGGCTAACTCTAAAACGTCGTTTTCTCTGGGTGTTTTTTCTGTCTGTAGTCATTTCTATTGTATTTTCAATTTTTCAACACCCATGTTTTTGACATTTGTTACTGAGCCGAAATTTATGTTTGCGATTATGTATCGTTTCTAGAGTATTTAAAATATCAATTAGACAGGTCAATTACCTAGTAAATCTAATAGTACCAGAAGATACTCATCTTTTTTTCGATTATTGTATGTTTTTCGTGCAGCAACCAATTTGAACCGCGATATATTTTCTCGCAAAACTCAACTGGTGTCATAGTGAGGTTATGTAGATAATGATACGATAATTCCGGAGATATTGACATTTTATGGGTTCTACTTCATTCCCAGATTAACGACTTCCGAAGAGTTTTCAAAGGACTTATAGTCAGTGTTGGTGTCACGAGATGGAAATCTGTGTATTATTTTCATATAGGATAATAATCTAGTTATGGAGATCTTCGATTAATGGAAAAATTGTTTAAAAAATTATAGAGAGTAAAAAGAGACAGGTCTAGGTTAAAATTGTGATTGCTAAGAGCTCGAGACGATCCCAAAACTAAGTGTCATATACAAAAGAAATTATCCTAAGGCTAAAAGAAATAATCCTTAACATTGCGTCCTCTCCGTATAACATGTTGCGCCTTATAATTTCAATTATACACAAGAGTTCGACTTAAAGTAAGAGTAGAAAAATTTATCTCAATTTTTCTTTGAAATTAAAAAAAAATAAGATGAGCAGGTGTGTTGCAATATGGTAGCGAGACACTGAAGCCACAGACGTGCATGCGAAAAGATATTCGAGAAAAGATTGGATAACATATTGAGTGTAACTATTTATGGTTGGAATAAGGTTGAATGAATTATCTTAGTGAGATATAGAGTTACAGAGTTGAACTCAATTTGCAAAGAATGTAAAGATTACTGAGTAGAATACTATGTCTTATAGTAAATTGCAAAGTCAAAGAAACATAGTATTCATTGAAGAGATAAAACTAGAATATATAAATGATAACGTAGTAGGAAAGAAGAATATATCAGCGAAATAGTAACGAGAAGAGAAACATGGGGAGAAAACAAGAGCGTATTGAATGATAGTTGTCTAGAGTAGAGAAAGCTACAGGGGATGATGGGTTGTTGAAGTAAGGTGTGCTAGAGATTTTGCGGATTTTAAATCACTGAGTAATTTCCTAGATTTATGTCCATCATAGTAGGTGGTTTGGTTTTTGAAATAATGATAGGGATTGAAGTTACGGTTGAGCAGGAGGCGCGACAATATGGAATCGTGCCGTTTTTAAAAGGTGTGAGTCGTATATGTACAGGATGTGAAGGTTCACTTTCAGTATCTGGAAGAAGACTACTGTAGTATGCGAGGAGAGAAATACGCACATTTACAGAGTGTTGGAGAATTCAGTGACTCCTCATCCGTAAGGTGATTAATGAACACAATACATCATAATAAAAAGTTTCTGGGGGCATGCTATTCTTGGTCTGAGCTTAAATATAAGGTCAGTTTACAATATATTATCAAAGGCATCTCTTGTCCCTACCGAAGACTGAGTCTAAGTTAAATGCAGAAAAGGATTTCACAGAGGGGGGCTTTGTTGCAAATGGTGAAAACAAGTATGAAAACTCTGGCAAAACAATCCCCTAGCGGCAGCTGCAATACACTTAATAAGGATAGCGCAGACATGTATGAAAGCGTTCAGATGCAAGGGCCTGTAGAATATTTCGCTTAAGAATGCACTGAGTAGGCACGGTAATTTTGTTATATAATAAAAAATTGAAAGGTAAATTGGGTAAATAAGAGATTCAGGGCTAGTATAGCTCTACACGATTGAAAACATGCGGGAGTAATCGGGTCAAACTGAGAGATGTTATACTGAAGACTGTCAAATAGTCCCAAGCGGTTCAAGGGTAAAATTTAAAATGATCATATGATAGACGGTCTCAAAGCGACTGATGCAAAGGAGTGGTATTCCGTGAGTGTATATCACACTAAAAATCTGTCCGAATGATGAACCTTCTCTTAAATTTCTTGCGGATTTACACTTCGCAGTATATCTTGCATGCCGCTCTACATAGACATTTTCTTATCTTCGATCACTAAAGCCAATGATCAGGTGGAAATCTACTTACTAGGATGATGCGGATACTTTCTTTCATGTTTGCGAGCGAACGAAACGAATTTTTTTAAAGGCAAGGACTATTTGACGTCCCCACACTGATTTGCAATTTTTTGCAGGGTAGGTGCAAATTTTCGTTCACAGTAATTTAAGGCGGAGACTTTGCAATACTAAAAGTGCCTTCTTTTGCAAAGCCATTGGCTAAGATAAATAGAGTGCGATCTAAAGTAGATTTATTATCATACAATAGAAATGACTAACGTGATGAGCAAAGAAGACTGCTAACATTATCTAAATTAAAAAAAATCCAGCAAAGACCCCTGCAATGATGCAAGGTCTGTCCCTTCTTTAGTGGATATGCTCATCAAGCCCATCAAGAAATAACTCAAGCTCCTGGAATCACAAGCATTCACTATCTGTTATAGATGAGATAACCATCATCAACTTTCAATGCATTCTGAATCGATTGAGGATTGGAGTCATTGATTAATGATTGAATATCATGCAAAACTATTCTTCTTTTTTTTAGCGTGCGACTTGACTAAACTACTTTAACAAGTCTTCAAAATATAAAAAAAAACTTTTTGACCTTTTGATTCATGCAGGAGGCTGCTGCCAGGGGCAAAATATGTCCTGTCTGTATATAGAGAACTTATTTGTTTGCCTTTTCTGAAAGCCTTTTCACACCGTCCAACTTTTTTCAGCCAAATTAGAAGTTCATTCAAATCCGAAAAACAAAAATGCTGTCATAATTTTAAACCAAGATCAGTCAACTCCTATCAATAGCCTTGCAATGTTCTGCTTTCCAGTGTGGTAAGGGTATTTTTACAATTGAACAAAAAAACTTTTCTACGGATTTTTACCCTCCACTCTAAAACATTATACTCAGCTCCATTCCATTTCAAGAAGTGCTCTCATTTGCTAAACGGAGAACTTCTGTTGTTCAGTGCTTTTTTCACTACATATCGATACTTATCAAAAACTTTCAGACCAACAGACATTTAGCAGGAGAAAAGTTCACCGGCAGGAGGTGTCCTGGCTGCACTGATTAGATGTCGAACTTATAACACATACTGGATCTTTTCTCCAGTGGCTATTAGAAGAGAGAGCCAGTAAATCAAGAATCTGTTCCCAAAGGAATAGCTATTGTAGACAACTATAAAACAGCGATAAGTAGTAAGGCTTCTCCATATTACAACAAAATGAAAGCAGACCCTCGCGAGAAAAGTGTTTTTTAAACCGTTCCTAATTGAAATCTCACAAATTCAACTGTTTCACTCTGGAGGAATTTGAAAACAATAATTCTGAGCGTGAATCGGTTTCCTGTCACATGTCGTTATTTACCATGGAAGTGTTATTCCATTTATCGTGAGCGACTAAGTAGGTGTGGAGCTAGAAGATGGGTTCAGTGCTTGCTCTCTTATTCTCCGTCAATCTCTATTTCCACTAAATAGTTTTGGAGAAAGATTGTGTGAAAAGTGGAGGGAGATGATGTTGATGAGTACGCCGCAACACATCTGTCTTCTGAGATAATCAGTAGAGAGCATTTGCATCATTTCTATCTATGAGACTTGGTCACAGTTTACCCAAAAATGTCGCTCGTTTTCGGTATTCACTATTAATTCAATCACAGAAATTATATTTTCTGTTCCCATTGTTTATGTGTAAGTGTATGAGCGTTGTGAGAGTGTTTGAAGCGCTGATTGATTTTGGTGTGGAGCATATGAATGGAGAATACTGGGGGATATCCTTTATTTGCATCCGCAGGTGGTGACTCGAACACGTTTAGAAAGAAGAGTGAATCCCCGTCAGAGAGTGATAACCGTAGGAGACTGGGTCCTGCCGGACGTGAGGCGCTACTGAGAATAGATTATGTTTCCTCATGAGCCTGAAAGAGGAAGAGTTCCAATGAAAAGTTAAAAAGAGATAATGAGAGTAATAGAGTGAGAGAGAGAGCAGTATATATAGATACAAGAAGATATAATAAGTAATAAAGAGAGAGGGAAGATAAAAAAGATAAAAGATATAATATTAAAATATAATTAAAGAATAAGTAGTAAATATATGAAAGTTACTTGAATTGCTAAAAGAAGATAGGCGGGAAATGATTATTAAGAAACTCGTTCACTAAGTGTTGTTATATAATATTTTAGGATATAATGAGTGTATTATATAATATAAAAAAAGAGTTTTTATGGAGGGTATATATATATATAATGATATATATATATATTAATAGTTTATCACGTAGTATATATATAGGGATTGGATGATATAGGTTAGTGAGAGAGCTAAGTAATAAGTACCCATATTATATGATAAGGGATTATAAGTGGTAGTATTATAAGATTAGTAAAATTGTATATATAGTAGAATATAATTATACAGGGAATATTAATTTATTGCAGTTATGTTTTATTAGGGAGATAGTAAATTATTTAGTGCTTTTTGTTGGGTCATTTAATGGGTTTTTTACTTTTAGCTCTTATATTCCAGCATTTTCTCCTAAGTTAATAGTGTATGTGTCCAGATTATAGATGCGATAGGGCAAGCATAATTGAGATATGGCGCTGCGAGTGACAGAACAGTAATGGGGTGCCATTTAGAAAGTTTTGGAACTTATACTTGATGGGAGAGAGTGGAAATACATAGAAAAGTGAGTTACATTGAAAGACAAAAAGTGCCACGTTAGTGAATGATTAAAAACTATAGGTTTTGGTGGAGAGCAAAGAAAGACGGGAGCAGGAACATCAAATGGATATGAAGACTTACACGCAAGTTGGTCTCAACATACTCAAAGAGGGTTAGTGACAACTTAGAAAATGGTGGACTATCCCAAACTTACCAGAGACGTTATTAGGCTAGGTAGATATTAGATGACAATTTATGAATAATAATCATAGAGGTAAAGCTCTATGGAGATATAGAATGTTAGTAGAAGATACTGAATGGGTAAATTGGTAAGTTAAGCTTATATTAATACTGTTAAATTGGAGAAAATCAAATTGAAGTTATAATTTATATAGTAATGACTTAGTAAAAGCGTATGTATATATAGTGTGTTAAGAGGACCAACGTATCATTGTAGTGATAAGTGTGTAGTAATATTTTTGGCTTCATATCTTTGTGGCGAGTTTTAATATTAATAGTAAGTAGTGATATTATATATATATATATTATAGGCATAAATATATAACATCTGTATCATTATATATAATATTATATATATAATATTAATATATAGATAGAAGATATAACTGTATGGATGTCATGAGTATTACGAAGCACAGTATATTAGGAATAATATACATAAAAATTGATTAAAGGGTGTGAAAGGATAGATAACTAATAAGCACTCGTGATATATACTGAAAAGAGAATGTAGAACCTCTCCGAAGAAAGTTCTTATAGCGGTAAGTAACCTGGTATCTGGTCTCAACGAGTGAATCCGTCCAGACTGTTCGACTGGAACTGCGCAGGAGTGCTGTGAATGGAAACGTGACAGGCCAGATAGTTACATGAAGATGAAGTTGCGCTCGAAGAATGAGCAAAGCTTTGGGCGGATGTAGTAGTTGAGGGTGGTAGAGATTCGGAATACAGCTGTATCCATCGAGGGAGAGGTAGATCGTGTGCGCAGTGGGGGTCGTGAAAGTGTGACTAGCCAATGGATATTTTAGTGTGTCCTCTTTGCTGTAGTGGGCCCCGGGATCTGAAGGAGGCGATTCCTAGTGAGCCGGGGGAGCACATTGGCGCCTACCCGTGAGAGGAGCCCGAAGATGGAAACATTTGGGTGGCGGGGCAAGGAGCACGAGAACAGTTAAGAAGCGGTCCCTGGGCTGCGGGATGTAGCAGCCAGGAAAGAAAAGAAGAGAAGGTTTCCGTGAGCGTGAGGGTACAATTACACGGTTAGAAGTAAGTATGAGAACAAATATTATATAGAGTCGCGTGCGTCTAGGTATGAGGGGGCCAGAATTCAGGACGAGCAGTGCAAGGCCCGTCCGTGGTGGCAAAAAGACACGAGAACAAGTGACGGTTCCCTGGGCGAAGAGCACTTTAGTTATAGAAAAGAAAGTGCTTGCTCATATGTATGGAGCCGACTGAACAAAGAAGCGTCCCCAGAGGGTGAACCAAGTGCTGCTGAGAAGGGTAGTTGATGAAACGAGAAATAAATTTTATTTAAAGGAATATGTGGTGTTTGTCCCCTGTGGAGGTCGGAGAGAGAGAGACAATTTGACAACAAACGGAGCAAGACAAGTGGTGGAGAGAAGAGCCCACGAATGAGAGAATGCACAGAGCGTTCCTCGTATGTGAGCGTGATAAGTAGGAAAGAGCACTCTCGATGACAGAGCAGGAACTTGTCCGGGTGTCACACGGAAGGAGACTGAGAGCGGTGAGGCTATAGAAAGTGAAAAGATTGTAGCATGTGTGCGCCGCTTGATATAGCACGTGAGAGAGTCAATATAAGAGAGGACATTTCTCCCGTAGAAGGTCGCGAAAGATCATCGAAGAATAAGCAGCTTGTGCTAGCGGCAAACGCCCGGCCGTACTCGATGAGCATCTACATGAGGGAACAGGAGAGAAGTGATGCGTGCTTCTGAGGCGAGATGAGCTTACACCAAAGATTAGTTTAAGCTGTTCCCAATGATTTATGCTAAGCTAGAGAGCGACGTGAAACTTGTGATCTGGAGGAACAAGGCAACGATATCCACACTCGATGGCTGAATAGATAATAGAGCACTGCTCTATAGGTGTAGTAAAGGTAGCATAAGAGAGGCGGTCCCTGATGGAGGAAAACCAAACTATGTGGTAGAGAAAACAGGTGCGTCACCCCTTAAAACACTAGTCATTGTAGCATCTATAGAGAAGAGAGAGATAGATCGATATAAATGCACTGATATTGGGTGATGCAAAAGCACGGACAAAGGTAGCGCCCTTATGGCGAAATACACTAGGGAGATGATACAGATAACAAAGCGTCCCTAGTGGCCAAAGAGCACGAAGAACAAGAGGAAGGCTCCCTGTGGGTTGAAAGCACGATAGATGATGTTGGGCAACGTGCCATGTGAGCGGAGGAAGAGACGAGCGCGAGGTAAAAACAGAGAAAGAGCAAAATAAGGACAGGGAGAGTCCCGGAGTGGGGCAGAAGTAAGTGACGAGACAAGAGAGAGGGCTGTGCTAGTAGATATGGTTGTATCATCTTATGACTCAAGGCATTATTATCGCCGTGATATATGGGGCGAAGGGCACGAGAACAAGATGGCAACGTCTAAGATAAGATCCATTGGAACAGAGCATGTGTGGTTCGTTAACCCTGGTGGCATTAAGAGCATCGTTAACACGGTAGCGCCCCTGTGGCCAAAAGCACGAGAACAAGCATCATTCCCTGTAGCGAAGAGCAAGAAAACAAGGCAGCGTCCCCTGTGGCGAGAGGTCACGGAGAACAAAAAGAAGCGCGTATAGCTGGTTGTCGTACGCAGATATATGAGAAAGTGGCCCCCTGTGTACAAGCGCAGGCACGGAGAGCACTCTATAAAAGAGTGTCCCGGTTAGTACCGGAGAGGAGCACCGAACCCAAGGCAAAAAATAATCTATGTGAGGTAGAAGAACGGACTCTTGAGAGTCAGTAAAGGAATGCCTGGAAGGAGGTTAGCAGGACGTGCGCCGGTGGAAGGCGTTTAGAGACCACCACAAAAAGAAGCAAAAGGATATTCGCAGGGACAAGAAGAAAGAACAGCTAGAGAGACAACGGAGCAGTCAACCACGCACTGTTGATGGCCGAGAAACTCGGCGCGAGAGAACAGAGGTATGTTTGGCGAGGGCGCTCGTCGTGACGGGTATAGGTATGTGCGAAGAGCAACAAAGAGAGTCCATGAGCCGAAGAGCACGAAGACCCCAGAAGGGACGCCCTCTGGACAAGATTTGTTCGAGACAGGACGGGAACGTCTCTGTGGCAAGCACTATAGTGAGAACGAAGGGAAAACAAGGTACCACACGAGTGTTAAAGGGAAGAAGCGATCAGAAACAAGTGGGCACCGTTCCACTAGGTGGTCTCCGGGTGGAAGAGTCACTGTTTCTGACGAGTGACAAGACGGCAACTCCCCCATTCACGGAAGAGCACTGCAACATCTAAAAGCACAGCGGGTGCCCGAAAAAAGGACCGAATAGCACGAAAAGCAATAAGGAAGAGGCGTCCCGTGTTGGCGAAAAAATGAAAACGAGTTCAAATATAATAAGATATGTTCTCTCTGTAGTGTTGATCAAACTTAACAAAGAAAGTGCTTTTCCATCGTGACCTGGAGATGAGGCACTCTAGATACTGATCATAAGCAACATGTTTTCCCCTATTGAAGAGCGACCCCTGATGAGTATAAACAACGAGCACACTCACCCAGCCATAGTTCTAACGCTGTCGAGTTAGTGGTACCAGAGCGCTACTAGAGGAACAAAAAGAAGTACGTCCACTGTGCGTAATGAACGAGTAATAATATATAAAGCGTATCGTTCCTGTTTGGCAATAAAATAATAGCACTATATAGTAACAAAGGCAGCGTCCCTGTGACAAAGAGCGCTAGAACAATGTAAGCCTCCCTGAGGCGAAGAGCACGACACCAAAGAAGAGTTCCTGTGGCAAAAAGCACAAGAACAAATAAGCGTTTGTGTGGCGAAGAGCACGAGAAGAAAAAAGCGTCCCTGTGGCTAAGAGCACGAGTACTAAGAAGCGTTCCTGTGTCGAAGAGCAGGAGAATAAAGCAGCGTACCTGTGATCAAGTGCACGAGAACAAAGAAGCATTCCTGTGGCAAAGAGCACGATAAAAAGAAGCCATGGTGTGGTGAAGAGCAACAAGGGAACAAAGAAGTATCCCTATGGCGAAGAGTACGAGAACCAGGCAACGTCTATCTGGCGAAGAGTACATGAAAAAGGCAGCTTCCTGTGACGAAGGGCACGAGAACAAGGCATCGTCCCTTGAGCAAAGAACACTAGAACAAAAAAGCGTTCATGTGGCGAAGAGCACCTGAACGAAGAAGCATCCCTGTGGCGAAAAGCACGAGAACAAGGCAACGTCCCTGTGGCGAAGAGCACGAGAACAAAGCAGCATCCCTATAGCGAAGAGCACGAGATCAAAGAGGCGTCCCCGTGGCGAAGAGCAGGAGAAGAAGAAATCGTCCCTGTGGTGAAGAGCACGAGCACAAGGCAGCGTTCTTGTGGCGAAGAGCACGAGAACAAAGAAGCGTCCCTGTGGCGAAGAGCACGAGAACAAAGTAGCATCTTTGTGGCGTAGAGCGCGAGTGTAACGAAGCGTTCCTGTGGCAAAGACTACGCAAACAAGGTAACGTCCGTGTGACAAAGAGCACGAGACCAAGGCAGCGTCCATGTGGCGAAGAGTATGAGAACAAAGAAGCGTCCTTTTGGCGAAGAGCACGAGAAAAAGGCTGCGTCTCTGAGCCGAAGAGCACGAGAACAAGGAATCGTCCCTTTGGCAAAGAGCACGATAACAAGAATGCGTCACTCTGGTGAAGAGTACGAGAACAAGGCAGCGTTCTTGTGGTGAAGAGCACGAAAACAAAGAAGCGTCCCTGTGGCGAAGAGCATGAGAAAAAGTACCGTCCCTGTGGCATAGAGCACGAGAGCAAAAAAGCGTCCCTGTGGCGAAGACCACGAGAACAAGGTAACGTCCCTGTGACAAAGAGAACGAGAACAAGGCAGCGTCCCTGTGGCGAAAAGCATGAGAACAAAGAAGCGTCCCTGTGGCGAAGAGCAAGAGAAAAAAGCAGCGTCTCTGTGGCGAAGAGGATGAGATGTAAGAAGCGTCCTTATGGCGAAGAGCACGAGACCAAGGCAACGTCTCTGTGGTGAAGAGAACGAGAACAAGGAAGCGTCCCTGTGGCGAAGAGAACGACAACAAAGAAGCGTCCCTGTAGCGAAGAGCATGAGAACAAAGAAGCCTCCCTGAGGCGGAGAACGAGAACAAAGAAGCGTCCCTGTGGTGAAGAGAAAGAAAACAAAGAAGCGTCCCTGTAGCGAAGAGCACGAGAACAAAGAAGCGCCTCTGCAACGAGGAGCACGAGAACAAAAAATCGTTAGTGTGGCGAAAAGCACGAAAACAAAAAATGTCTCTGTGGCGAAGAGCACGAGAATAAAGCAGCGTCCCTTTGGCAAAGAGCACGTGAAAAAGACAGCGTCCCTGTGGCAAAGAGCAATAGAACAATGAAGCATCCCTGTGGCGAAGAGCACGAGAACAAAGAAGCTTTCCTCTGGCGAAGAGCACAAGAACAAATAATCGTTGGTGTGGCGAAGAGCACGAGAACAAAAAGGGTATCCCAGTGGCGAAGAGCACGAGAACTAAGAAGCGTCCCTGTGTCGAAGATCACGTAATAAAGCAGCGTCCCTGTGGCAAAGATCACGAGAACAAAGAAGCGTTCCTGTGACGAAAAGCACGAGAAAAAAGAAGCATTGGTATTGCGACTGTGGAAAAGAGCACGAGAAAAAAGAAGCCTCCCTGTGGCTAAGAGCACTAGCACAAAGAAGCGTCCCTGTGGCGAAGAGCACGAGAAGCAGGCAACTTTCCTTGGGCGAAGAGCACTAGAACATAAAAGCGTTCGTGTGGCGAAGAGCACGTGAACGAAGAAGCGTCCCTGTCGCGAAGAGCATGAGAACAATGCAACGTTCTTCTGGCGAAGAGTGCATGAAAAACAGTTTCACTGCGGCGAAGAGCATGAGAACAAAGCAGCATCCCTGTAGCGAAGAGCATAAGATCAAAGAGGCGTCCCTATGGCGAAGAGCAAGAGAAAAAGAACGCGTCCCTGTCTTGAAAAGCACGAGAACAAGGCAGCGTTCTTGTGGCGAAGAGTACATGAAAAAGGAAGCTTCTCTGTGACAAAGAGCACGAGAACAAGGCAGCGTCCCATGGGCAAAGAGCACTAGAACAAAAAAGCGTTCATGTGACGAAGAGTACGTGAACGAAGAAGCGTCCCTGTGGCGAAGAGTATGAAAACAATGCAACGGCCTTCTGGCGAAGAGTGCATGGAGAAGGCAGGTTCCCTGTGGCAAAGAGCATGATAACAAAGCAGCATCCCTGTAGCGAAGAGCGAGAACAAAGTAGTATCCTTGTGGCGTAGATCTATGGTAACGTCCCTGTTACCAAGAGCACAAGAACAAGGCTGCGAATAGCACTAGAACAAGACAGAGTCCCTTTGGCTAAGAGCACGAGAAGAAAGAAGCGTCCCTGTGGCGAAGAGCACGAAAACAAGGAATCGTTCCTGTGGCAGAGAGCACAAGAACAAGGAAGCGTCACTCTGATGAAGAGCACGAAAACAAGGCAGCGTTCTTGTGGCGAAGAGCACGAGAACAAAGAAGCGTCCCTGTGGCGAAGAGCACGAGGAAAAAGTAGCGTCCCTGTGGCGTAAGCGCACGAGAGCAAAGAAGCGTCCCTGTGGTGAAGATCACGAGAAGAAGGTAACGTCTTTGTGATAAAGAGACGAGAACAAGGCAGCGTCCTTGTGGCGAAAAGCATGAGAGCAAAGAAGCGTCATTGTGGCGTAGAGCAAGAAAAAAAAGTAGCGTCCCTGTGGCGAAGAGCATGAGAAGTAAAAAGCGTCCCTGTAGCTAAGAGCACGAGGACAGAGAAGGATTAATTTGGCGAAAAGCACGAAAACAACGCAGCGTCCTGTGGCGTTGAGCAAGAGTACAAAGAAGCTTCAATGTTGCGAAGACGATGAGAACAAGGTAACTTCCTTGTGATAAAGAGCACAAGAACAAGGCAGCGTCCCTGTGACGAAGAGAACGAGAACAAAGAAGTGTCCCTGTGGGGAAGAGTGCAAGAAAAAGCAGGATCCCTCTAGTGAAGAGTACGAGAGCAAAGCAACTTCCGTGTGGCGAATAGCACTAAAACAAGGCAGAATCCGTTTGGCTAAGACAACGAGAAAAAGAAGCGTCCCTGTGGAGTAGAGCACGAGAGCAAAGAAGCGTTCCTGTGGTGAAGACCTAGAAAACAAGGTAACGTTCCTACGACAAAGAGAACGAGAACAAGGCAGCGTCCCTGTTGCGAAGAGCATGAGAACAAAGAAGCGTCCCTGTGGCGAAGAGAAAGAGAAAAAAAGCAGCCTCCCTGTGGCGAAGATTATTAGAAGTATGAAGCGTCCCTGTGGTGAAGAGCACGAGATCAAAGAAGCGTCACTGTGGCGAAGAGCACGAGAACAACACAGCATCCCTGTGGCAAAGAGCAAGAGAATAAAGAAACGCCCTTATTTCGAAAAGCAAGATATAAGGGTAGAGTCCCTCTAGCAAAGAGCGCTAGAACAAAGAAGCGTCAATGGGGCGAAGACACGAGAACAAAGAAGCCTCCCTGTGGCAAAGATCACAAAAACAAGGCAACGTCCCTGTGGCGAAGAGCAGGAGAACTGAGCAGCGTCCCTGTGGCTAAGAGCACGAGAAAAAGAACGTCCCTGTGGCGAAGACCACGAGACCAAAGAATTGTCCCTGTGGCGAAAAGCACTAGAACAAAGAAGCGTCACTGTGGTGAAGAGCACGAGAAAAAGGCAGCGTCCCTCTAGTGAAGAGCACGAGAGCAAGGCAACTTCTGTGTGACGAATAGCACTAGGACAAGGCAGAGTGCCTGTAGCTAAGAGCAAGAGAAAAAGAGGCGTCCCTGTGGCGAAGAGCTCGAGAACAAAGAATCATCCCTGTGGCAAAGAGCAGGAGAACAAGGAAGCGTCACTCTGGTGAAGAGCACGAGAACGAGGCAGCGTTCTCGTGGCGAAGAGCACGAGAACAAAGAACGTTCCTGTGGCGAAGAGCACGAGAAAAAGTAGCGTCCCTGTGGCGTAGAGCACGAGAGCAAAGAAGCGTCACTGTAGGAAAGACCACGAGAACAATGTAACGTCCCTGTGGCAAAGAGAACGAGAACAAGGCAGTGTATCTGTGGCGAAGAGCATGTGAACAAAGAAGCGTCCCTGTGGCGAAGAGCATAAGAACAAAGAAGCGTCACTGTGGCGAAGAGCACGAAAACACCCCAGCGTTTCTTTTGGCGAAAAGCACTAGAACAAATAAGCATGTCTGTGGTGAAAAGCACGAGGGCAAAGAAGTGGCGTCCCTTTGGCGAAGACCAAGAGAACAAGGAAACGTCCATGTGACAAAGAGCACGAGAACAAGGCAGCGTCCCTATGGCGAAGAGCATGAGAAGAAAAAAACGCACTTGTGGCAAAGAGCACGAGAAAAGGCAGTGTTCTTGTAGCGAAGAGCATGAGAACTAAAAAGCGTCCCTGTGTCAAAAAACACGAGAACAAGGCAACGTTCCTGTTGCGTAAAGCACGAGAACAAGGAAACGTCACTTTGGCGAAGAGGACGAGAACAAGGCAACGTCCCTTTGGCGAAGAGCAGAATTGCAAGGCAGCGTCCCTGTGAAAAGAGCACGAGAACAAAGCAGCGTCCTTTTGGTGAAGAGCTCGAGAACAAAGAAGGGTCACTTTGGTAAAGAGCACGAGAACAAAGAAGAATCCCTGAGGCAAAGACCATGGGAAAAAAAGAATTGTCCCTGTGGCGAAGAGCACGAAAGAAGCTTCCAAGAGGCGAAGAGCACGATAACAAAAAAGCGTCTTTTTAGCTAAGAGCACAAGAACAAGGCAGCGTCTATGTGGCGACAAGCACGAGAACAATGAAGTGTCTCTGTGGCAAAGAGCACGGGAACACGGGAAAAATGCATCGTCACTTTAGCAAAGAGCACGAGAACAAGCCAGCGTCCCTGTGGTGAAGAGCACAAGATCAAAGCAGCGTCCCTGTGGCGAAGAGCACAAGAACAATTTAACATCCCTGTGGCGAAGAGTAAGGGAACAAAGAAGCGTCCCTGTGGCGAAGAGCACGAAAACAAAACAGCGGCCCTGATGCGAAGAACAAGAACAAAGAAGAGTCCCTGAAGCCAAGAGCATGAGAACAAAGAAGCGTAACTGTGGCAAACAGCACGAGAAAGACGAAGTGTCCCTGTGGCGAAGAACAGGAGAATAAGACAGCTTCCATCTTGGCGAGGAGCACGAGAACAAGGCAGCTTCACTGTCGCGAAGAGCATTGGAAAAAAAGCGTCCCTTTGGCGCTGACCACGAGAACAAAGAAGCTTTCCTGTGGCGAAGAGTACGAGAGCAAGGTAACGTCTCTGTGGCAAAAAGTACGAGAACAAGGCAGTATCCCTGTGTCGAAGTGTTAAAGAACAAAATATCCTCCATGTGGCGAAGAGCACCAGAACAAGGTAGCCTACCCGTGGCGAAGAGGAAGAGAATAAAGAAGCTCTCTTGTGGCAAAGAGGATGAGAAAAAGGCAACGTCCCTGTTGCGAAAAGCACGAGAACAAAGCAGCGTCCCTGTGGCGAAGAGCACGAGAACAAGGCAACGTCCCTGTGGTGAAGAGCACGAAAATAAGGATGCGTCCCTGTAGAGAAGAGAACGAGAACAAAGAAGCGTTTCTGTAGCTAAGAGCACGAGAACAAATAAGCGTCTCTGTGGCAAAGAGCATGAGAACAAAGAAGCGTCGTTTTGGTAAGGAGAGAACAAGGGAACGTCCCTGTAACTAAGAGCAGGAGATCAAGGCTGCTTCCCTGTGGCGAAGAGCACGAGAACAAAGAAGAATGTTTGTGGCGAAGAGAATGAGAACAAAGAAGCGTTACTGTGGCGAAGAGTACGAGAACAAAGAAGTGTCCCTGTGGCGAAGAGCATGAGAACAAGGCAACGTCCCTTTGGGAAAGAGGAGGATTGCAAGGCTGCTTCCCTGTGGCGAAGAGCAAGAGAACAAAGAAGCGTCTCTGTGGCGAAGATCATAAGAACAAAGAAGTGTCACTGTGGCGAAGAGTACGAGAACAAAGAGGCGTCCCTGTGACGAAGAGCACGAGGACAAAGAAGCGTCGTTTTGGTGAGGAACTCGAGAACAAAGAAGAGTCACTTTGGTGAAGAGCACGAGAAAAAAGAAGAATCCCTGATTCACAGAGCATGAGAAAAAAAGAATTGTCCCTGTGGCGAAGAGCATAAGAACAAAGAAGCTTCTAAGTGGCGAAGAGCACGAGAACAAAGAAGTGTCCCTTTGGCGAAGAGCACCAGAACAAATAAGCCTCCTTTTGACGAAACGCATGAGGACAAGGCAACGTTCCTTTAGCGAAGAGCATGATACCAAGGCAACGTACCTTTGGCGAAGAGCACGAGAACAAGGCAACGTCCTTGTGAAGAGCACGAGAGCAAAGAAGCGTCCCTGTGGCAAAGAACGTGAGACATGGTAGCGTTACTGTGGCGAATACCACGAGTACAAGGCAGCTTACCTGTGGCGAAGAGCACGAAAACAAAGAAGCGTCCCTTTGGCGAAGAGCACGAGATCAAAGAATGTCTCTGTGGCAAAGAGTACGAAAGCATGGCAGCGTCCCTATGGCAAAGAGCACGAGCATAAAAAAGAGTCCATGTGTCGAAGGCAACGAAAACAAGGCAGCGTCCTTATGCGAAGAGCATGAGAAAAAAGAATCGTCTTTGTGGCGAAGAGCACGAGAACAAGGCAATGACCATGTGGCAAAGTGTGCAAGAACAAGCCGTCGTTCCGATGGCGAAGAGCACGAGAATAAGGAGCGTAACTTTAGCGAAGAGAACAAAAATAGGGCAGCGTCCCTGTTGCGAATAGCAAGAGAACAAAGAAGCGATCATGTGGAGAAGAGCACGAGAACAGGCAGCATCCCTGTGGCGAAGAGCACGTAAGCAATGAAGCGTCCCTGTAGGAAGAGAAAGGGAACAAGGCAGTTTCCCTGTGGCGAAGAGTACGAGAACAAGGCAGCGTCCCTGTTGAGAAAAGCACGAGAAAAAAGAAGCGTCCCTGTGGCGAAGAGGACCAGAACAAAACAACTACCCTGAGACGAAGAGAACGAGAACAAGGAAACGTCCCTTTGGCGAAGAAAAGGAAAACAAAGAAGCGTCCCTGGTGAGAAGCAGGAGAAGAAGGCAGCGTCAATGTGGTGAAGAGCATAAGAAAAAAGCGTCCTTGTGGCCAAGAGCATGAGAACAAAGAAGCTTCCCTGTGGCGAAGAGCACGAGAACAAAGCAATGTCCCTGTGTCGAAAGGTACAAGAACAAAGATGCGTTCATGAGCCAAGAGTACTTGAAAAAGGCACCTTTCCTGTGGCGAAGAGCACGAGAATAAAGAAGCGCCACTGTGGCGAAGAGGACGAGAATAAGGCAACGTCCCTGTGGCTAAGAGGACGAGAACAATGCAGCGTCCCTGTGGCGAAGAGGACGGGAACAAAGAAGCGTCCCTGTAGCGAAAAGCACGAGAACAAGGCAACGTCCTTGTGGCAAAGCTCATCAACAGACACAGCAGAAACACCCAAAATTACACTGTCCCTTTAGGCACGAAGAGCGGCGAGGACCAAAGAAGCGTTCGATTTAGCACGCTCTTGAGAGCACGAGGAACAAAGTGCACAGTCGTACCTCTGTGACCAAAGTCAGTATAAATACACAATCCTTTGGCACACCCGTCCTTTAAGCGAGCTCCGTATGATCAGTGAGTTATTGCGAAGCAGCAGTTCCTTGTGCAAAATCACGAGAACAAAGAAGCATCTAGGTCACGAAGAGCACGAGAACAAAGAAGCGTCACTGTGGCGAAGAGCGCGAGAATAGAGAAGCATCCTTGAGGCAAAGCATGGGGAAATAGAAGTATCCCTGTGACGAAGAGCACGAGAACAAAAAAGCGTCCCTGTGCCGAAGAGTCATGAGAAAATAGAAGCGTCCCTTTGGCGAAGAGCACAAGAACAAAGAAGCATCCCTGGGGCGAAGAGCACGAGAACAAAGAAGCGTCCCTGTGGTGAAGAGGACGAAAGCAAATAAGTGTCAATGTGGCGAAGAGCACGAGAACAAAGAAGCGTCCCTGTGGCGAAGAGCATGAGAACAAAGAAGCGTTAATGTGGCGAAGAGCATGATAACAAAGATGCGTTTCTGTGGCGAAGAGGACTTGAAAAATTCAACGTCCCTGTGGCAAAGAACAAGAGAACAATGCAACGTCCCTCTGGCGAAGAACACGAGAAAAAGACAGCGTCCCTATGGCAAAGAGCACCAGAACAAAGTAGCGTTCCTATGGCGAAGAACACGAGAACAAAAAAAGCGTCCCTGTGGCGAAGAGCAAGAAGAGAACATGCAGCGTCCTTGTGGCGAGGAGCATTAGAGAAAGAAGCATCCCCGTGGCGAAGAGCACTCACGAGAACAAAGAAGCGTCCCTGTAGCAAAAGCACGAGAACAAGGCAACGTTCTCTGGCGAAGAGCACGGGAAGAAAGAAACGTCTCTAGGGCGAAGAGCACGAGAACAGTCAACGTTCCTGTGGCGAAGAACATGAGAGCAAAGAAGCGTCCCTTTGGCGAATAGCACGAGAACAAGGCAGCAAAGAGCACGAGAACAAAGAAGCGTACCTGTGGCGAAGAGCAAGAGACCGGCAGCGTTATTGTGGCGAAGAGCACGAGAACAAAGAAGCTTCCCGGTGGCGAAGAGCTCGAGTACATTGCAGCTTCAATATGGCGAAGAGCATGAGAATAAAGAAGAGTCCCTGTGGCAAAAAAAACATGTTAAAAAGAAACGTCCCTGTGGTGAAGAACACGAGAACAAAGAAGCTGTTTCCTTGCGACGATCCTTCCGACCAGATTTGTGTTCAACACCGAAACGCACGTTCGGACCTGACTCCCCTGTCGCTAAAAACGCAACCTATCCACTGGTTTCTCGTTGAATACTTACCTGGTCCTTCATAAAAATCCTCGATTTGATCTCTTATCTTCCCGGAACACTGATTTTTCGTGAACTATCGATTTTTCCTTGACAAAGAATACTTCCACAGTTTCTGTTATGACGTCCCGGGATCACCCCAAAAATGTATAAATTGCGTTCGATAAATACTGCCTTAAATTTTTAGCAAGTTTAAAAAAATTACATACATAAAATATAATTTTGCTCGTATTTAATAAAGGCCAATGTCGGATTCGTTCTAAAATACTTTTTTTTTATTCTTACTTCTCACTTGGTTACTTTTCGCCCTGGCTTATTTCTTCCCTACTTTTCAACGTATTAGCAACCTTGTCGTCCTTCTGACGTGTTTTCCCAGTAGTAACATCTCTTTCCTAAAGTTTGATTCCAAGTTACGCCTCTCTTTAGTAGTTGGTTTGTTTGGTAACAATTACTATATATATACATTATATATATATATATATATATATATATATATAAATATATGTACTATCTATATATATATATATAATATATATAATTATATACTATATAATATAATATATGATATATATATATAGGTATATATATATTATATATATATTATATATAGTATAAGAAGTGAGGGCCAATGGATGGCTAATTTAATTTGTGATAGGATGGAGTGCATGATAATATATTATAATAAGATATACCATATATATATATTACTTATACTTAATATATATATATATATATTCTATTATTATCATATTATATATATATATAGTATATATATATATATATATATACCATATATATATATATAATCATATATAATACCTATATTAAGAGTGAGGCAAGGGATTGCGCTATTTAATCTGCTAAATATTGGAAGAAGGATTGAAAGGAATTAAGACATGTTAGGGGCGTGCGCGTAGGCAGGATTTCATTGGGGGGGGCAACGCTCGAGAATATATATATCATATATATATACATATATATATATATATAATATATATTCACATATATATAATATAATATACTATATATATATTATATATATATATATTTTTATATATTATTTAGCAGCTTTACCTCCAGCCGATAAATGCTAATCGACATACAGAAGATTCCAGCACGGAGAATACTGTCTGAAAAACAGCTGATAAAAATGCACATTGATTGTTATTTCATACTATCACAGAAAACGGAAAACACATTAAAACTATAAAAAAATTTGGTACTATGGATTATTATTATTAATTAGTCAATTTACTACTTCATTATCTATCGATTGATGTATCTTTTTCAGTTTTTCTACTATTAGAACCCTTAAAAACGTCGTCTGGCAAGCATATAAGGTTCAGTTTTTTATTTCGCCAAGATTTAGGGGGGGCAAGTGCCCCCCTTGCCTACGCCCATGGGTATGGGTGGTAGTTAGACTGAAGGAGAATGGAAGAGAGTGGAGGGTGCCCTACCTATTGTTCGCAGATGATTTGGTTTTGTGTAGAGAATCTCAAGATAGTTTGAGAAAACTGAGAGAATTGGTAGAGGGATGGTAAAATTAGGGGCTTTGAAAGTAAATGTAGATAAGAGTAAGGGTGAGGAGATTCCGCAGTGGGAAATCAT
>JABUQX010041653.1:52500-55000 GCA_015478945.1 Trachelipus rathkii
AATAATAATACAAATAATAATAATAAATTTAAAAATAATAATAAAAATAATAATAATAATAAAAAATAATAATGAAAAATAATAAATAAAAATAATAAATAAAAATAATAATAATTATAATTATTAATTATTAATTATAATTATAATTATATATTAGGGTGGGATGGTTTAAACCATTTTGCGTTTAAAACCATTGGTTAAAACCATGGTTTAAATAAACCACATAAAAAAACAATGGTTTAAACCATAAAAAAACATGAATAAAATATTTAAAAAATATATGTATTAAATGATTTCTTTAGTCAGGTTGATACAGCGTTTTTTCTCAATTTTTCAAGTCGAAGAGTAGGCTGCAAGGCCAATAAAATTTTGCTGCTGATTTATATCATGTGAGAATGATTATAATATACCATTATATAATATATATATATATATATATAATATATATATATATATATATATATATATATATATAATATATATATATATATATATAATATATATACTATATATATAAGTATAAGCCTTTTTCAGATAGATTATATATTATTGAATATACCATCTTATTTTTTACTCTGAGTTTATTGTAAAACTCAAAAAATAATAATAATATCTTATACCAGTTTACAGATTTACATCAAGAAAATTAAATTAAGAATTGCTAAAAGAAATGATTAAAGGAATTTTTTTTAAAATATGTCTTAGCACATTGTATAAGTTTCCAGTTGTGATTTTTGCCTTTAAAATCATATTCAAACCATTAAAAACTACATTAAAACCATCAAAATGGCATAATAAACCCCAAAAACAAAAAATACATGGGTTTATTTGTTTTTTTTGTAAAAAAAAAGTTTTTTTTTATTTAACATGGGTTTTTCCAATAAAAATAAAAAAATAATAAAAAAAAAAAAAATAATAATAATAAATAATAATAATAATAAATATAGATAATAATAATAATAATAATAATAATAACAATAAGTAATAATAATAATAATAATCAATAATAATAATAATAATAACTGAAATCATACGTATAGTCAGTTAATTGTTCATTTATGGCTGGATGAGCAATTATATAATATATATATATACATAGTATATTATACTATACTATATAGATATATACTATATATATATAATATATGTATAATTTTTTCATTTTAATTATAAAGAATATATAATATATATTATCATATATACTATATATATTTTCTTTATCTATATATATATATTATATCTAATATATATATAATATATATATATATATATATATATATATATATATATATATATATATATATTTAAAGTAATAATATGCTATATAGTTCACACTTTTTTTAAATGTATTAAAATTTATTCTCCCTATGGTTTTCACTTAAACACTATTTATTTTATTATTTTGTTAAAACATTAACATTTTTTAGCACAATTTAATTAGAAGATTATTTAGTTTTACCCTACCTGACTTCTCCTAGCTTTCGTTTAGAAATATCTTTCTAACCTGCTTTCAGGGCACGTCACGAAAGTGACGAAGCTTATTCTGGAGTTACTTTCTAACATTATTTCGTTGAAAGGACGAGTTTTCGGTAATCATTTGATTGACATTTTAAGACCCTTTCCAGTTTGTTTAGTATATTCCGGCATGACTTTGATGATTTTAGGGGTTTCGTTGATGGTATCGTCTATTGAATGGTTGCCACGATCTCTATTGATGGGGTTTGTGTTTTTAATTGCGCATGATTCATAAAATTTACAGAATTTGTGGTTTTTTATTGTTTTTATTATTTTGTTATTTCTGGTTTCAATCTTATGACCTTCTTTAAGTTGATGTGCTACTAAAGGTGAATTTTTGTTGTATATTCGTAAGTCATATTGGTGTTGGTAACTTTTTCTTTTTATATCGATTGTTTCTCCTATATATTGTTTATTACATGATTTGCAGGTTATTGTGTAAATTGCTGAGTTGTTGTTGTTTTCCAGTTTGTATTTTAGTAGTTTTTTTAGGGTATTGTTATTTTTAGTTACTATTTTTAAATTCGAATTCGATGTTATATAATTGATGTCTGTATTCGCAGTTAACATATATTTGTATTTATTAAATTCTTTATTATTGTTTACTTTATTCTCCTTATTGTTAAATATATTTTTGGCTTGTCCGATGCTTTGGTGTATTATGCGATTTTGGGATAATTTAATTTACTAAAATTTTTTTATTTAGTCGTATATTTCTTGTTTGATGGAGATCACTGCAGATTGCAATAAGCGCGTAGTGTTAGGTTTATCAAATTATGGCCTTTTTTTATAGTGTAAATTTTGTGACTTGGAAACCACCAATGTATGTATTTTGTACAATGAGTCGGTTTTTTATATATATTTAAAGCATCGGACAAGCCAAAAATATATTTAACAATAAGGAAAATAATGTAAACAAATAATTAAAGAATTTAATAAAATTACAAATATACATTAACTGCAAATACAGACATCAATTATTAAT
>JABUQX010041653.1:60000-68676 GCA_015478945.1 Trachelipus rathkii
GGATGGAAAAAATACTGGGTTGGGTGAAAAAACACAGCCCAGTGTTGTGTTTATTTTTTTTGGGGGGAGGGGGCTTTTTTTTTTTAATTTCTATTTTTGAGGAAAAAATAAAAGGATCAATAATTGAATTTGTTTTTTTGTAATGTCATTTCAGTATTATTTGACAAATAAATTAATATATAGGTATAAAATTTACAAACTAAAAATATAATTTGGAAACAGACATTGTCCAATTCCCACTGCTGAATGAATGTCATTTCCTAAATGTTTAACTGTTAAAACTAAGAGTGATATTTGCCTATTGTTAACAGGTATTGATAAGTAATGAAGCATACAGGATATCTTAAGTTAAAGTAATTAAGTAATATATTTAAATTTCTTTTATTTAAACTTCGAACATTGTCGCCATCATAATCGGAGGCTCTGGGAAGTTAGTAAGTTAGCTACCAATTGTTAAGTTGTTGTTACCTAGAAACTAGGCAGGTTTCCACTGAATACCTCCTCAAGGAGCTGCCCACCAACCCACCAGGTCTGAGTTTTTAGGTAAAACCCGGGTAAAATTGGGACATTTTGAAAACAAAAATATATTATATGCATATTGTCACTTTATTTAAAAAAATGAGTAAGGCACACTGTAGAAATTTCAGAGATTTTTAATATATTTGTATACATAAACATATATATATTATACTATATTATATATATATAATATATATAATATATATATATATAATATAATAATATATATCTATATATATATATAATATATAATTAATATATAATATATATATATATATATATAGCGTCGAGTGGGATGATTTGGGAGAGTAAAATTCGTGGGATGAATGGAGACTAAATATAAAAAGAAAAAAAAGTAAATAAATATTTTTTTTCTCATTCAATAGCAATACGGTAGTACTACAAGTTTTATTTAGATTATCTTTAATTCTAGAAAGTTTTTATATTTTTAAAAATTTAAATGTACTGGAGGAAATTTTCTTAAATAGAATTTCACTTTTGAAAAATGTGAGTTTTTCTTAACTTTGTTATAAAAAGAAAACTTGTGGATGGATTTTAACTATTTTTTCAGTGTATATAGTTATGTATGTTAGCTTTAAACTGACAAGGTAAATCTTTGTTTCAAACAGTATATAGTGGTTAAATCACCGGGCCTAACTTGTCCCTATTCACCTCACATAAAAATCATGATGGGTGAATAGGGACACCATTGTTATTCTTATTTTATGTATTATTATTTATTATTGACATTTTATTACCTATAGTTAATTCTAATATAATAAATAGTTACCTATATTTAGGAAAAATTAAAATAAAAAATTAAATTTATACGCAAAATATGAATTCCAAGAAGTGTCCATATTCATCCCCTGAATTGGGTGAATAGGTGAATAGGACACCACATTTCAATTTTTATTTTATGTATCATTATTGATATTTTTAATACTTATGGCTAATTTTAATATAATAAACAATTACCTATATTAAGTAAAAATTAAAAAAAAATTTAAATTTATACATAAATATTAATTCTGAGAGATTTCCCTATTCACCCCATATTTTGTCCCTATTCACCCCATATTTTGTCCCTATTCACCCCATCAAGGGAAGTTAGAATGAGCTTCATTTAAACTTTAATTTAACTATTATTATTAAAATAACATTATTATTTATGTGGGCTTATGACCTACTGTAGGCCCATGATTTTCAGGAAAAAAATTCCAAAAAATGTATACATATTCCAATATTCCCATATTGTAAAACTCCACCCTATTAGCTATCAAACAAGGGTTAAAGAGGTATTATTAGTAGAGTGTATTCATTCTTACAAGCGATAAAGAGTTCATAGGAAAATAGTGTTTTCTTGATAACGAACTCCCAGTGATGATATTTATATTTCTATCGTTATTATAAACACCTTGTCAAAAAGGAACAACGGATGATTCACTGTTGAAGACGTTATACGAAAATTTCATCAACATCAAATTTATAAATCTTATACTACATTTGTAAATATGTTGATATTAAATTTATGAAGAAGATTTTATCTGAAAACCTTTTCAGAAACAGACGCTCTTAAAGACATTTTAAGCAAAATATTTTTTTTTATTTAACTAAAAAAAGCTACTTACCTCATCTCTGGAATAATCAGAAGCAATAAAAATTATAAAAGTGCATGGTATTGTTAATAGAAACACTGGCAGAGCTTCAGTAAAATTGAACAGAGTTGCTGAAGAAGCAATTTGAGAAGTAAAAACGAATATAAAATATACAAAGTAAAGTGAAATGGGCTTTGAGTAATAGAAGAATGTATCTTCCATGAATGTAAGAAAGTTGATCAAAGAAACCTTAAAAAAGTTTATTTCGGAGTTAATGTCCTTCATCTTTTGGGAATCCGACATTTGTTTGCAAAAAAATCCAGGGTTTACTTTTAAAATATGAACATTTCTGTTTTCTAATTTTTTTATTTTATTAGAAAGTTTTCCCATATTTCCCCAATATATTAAAACAATTGCCGTCATTTGAATATATGAAAACAACTGAGCTATAACAGAGAATAGTAAAATCAAATTTTTTTCATGAAAATTAACATTGAGATAGAATTCGTAAAGATAGTAAACATAAATACTAATATAGAGAGGTAACAAAATTACACAACAAGAAAGATAAAAAAACTTTTTTATACGTCTCTCTCCAAATTCTCTTTCCTTTGTGAAGTGTCTTGATAATCTTTTCAAAAATTTTCAAATAGACTCTTGAGTACATGCTAATAAACATAGAGATAAGATAAAAGAAAAAGGATAGAATGATGGGAATTGAATGGAGAAAGATCTTCATGATTGGGGCTTCCAAGTCGAAATTTCTTCTCATTCGACTAAAATTTACTGGAAGAAAGGTTACTGCAAAAATAAGGCTAACTATTTGAATCACGAACATACAGTTGTAATAAATGTTCGTAAAAAGGACATTCAAAGGGTGCTTTACTTTGGATATTTGAAAGCGTCGCAAGCCAACGGCTGAAGCAACGATCAAAGTATACTGCAAAACAATTTGATAATTCATAATGTTTGAGAGAAAAATAGCATCACAAGTAATGTCAGAGACTTCTTATTCTACTCTTACTTCTAATGAATGTTATAAGTTCTCAGATATATTTTTCAAGAATAGAAAAGTAAATCAATAAATAGGAAAAATAAACTAATTCATAATACCATTGGAATAATTTAATTTGCCATGATACATAATTTTTAATAACAACAGTAAATGATCTTTTCCTTGAAGTGGAGAATATTCAATATTATTATTTCGTTCAAATATAATTATCGCTATGAATTTCACCTTGAGTTTATGTTAATGCTAAGAATTGATGAAATATTTCTTAAAAAAAATAAATAAATAAACATGAACCTTTGATTGCCCGATCTATCAAACTTTTTTCTTTAATTGAAACCAACCTCATTACGTTCAATGAAAAGATAAAAATTCTTCAAAGTTAGTGAGTGTATTTTTCATTCGAACAAGGAAATATATCCCTTGATAAAAATTATAAACTGAAATGAATAAAAGGGATTGCTTATAAAATTAAATAAAGTATTGTCAAAACGCGAAAAATATAGTATTTCTTCGATTTTCTTCATTGCTTTAATCAATTTTATTTTGACAGGTTATTTAGTTATTTGTTGCATTCAAATATTTTAGGAATTATATATATATATATATATATATATATATATATATATATATATAGATGTATATACTATATATTATATTAAAATATAGTCTGTTTTAAATATATATATATATATATAATATATATATATATATATATAATATATATATATATATATATATATATATATACTTAATATATATTATATTATATATATATATATATATATATATATATATATATATATATATATATATATATATATATTATATATATATATATATATTATATATATATATATATATCATTATATATATATATATATATATATATATATATATATATTTGTTAAAGAGGTGGAGTAGCGCGCATACTCACAGCGATGAAATTACCTCACATTTGACTTATGGTATGTAATGTCACCATCCATCCTGTTAGGGTATGCCTGTCAGGTGTTACTCCTCCAGAATCTTCTCCAAAGATTTCTATCTTCCATATGTTCCTTTCTCTCTATTCTTCCTCTACCGTCTTGCCTCTATGTTGTACTGCCACCGAATCCATTCCATCTCTTCCTCGTCTTCCTGCTGGTCTTCTACCTTCTGGTTTCCAATTACATCATCTCTCTCAATCTCTCTCCTTCCCTCATTATTTTCACATGTCCAAACCATCTTAACTGGTTTCTCTCCACTCACTCCAAAACAGGTTCCACTCTCAGTTCTCTCCTCACCAGCTCGCTCCTCATTCTGTCTCTCAACGATACTCCTCTAATGAGTTTCTAAGTACACTCATTCTGTTGCTTCATGATTCTGCCTTTTTTGCCTCGTATTCTATTGTACCAGCATTCAGATACCCACAACATATCGGCCTCAGCATTGTTTTATATATAATATTTTAACCTCTGTTTGGTATCCCTTTCTCCTTAGCAACGGGTATAACATTCCCAGATTCGGTGAAATCCCCAATTCTCGCCTTTCAACTCGTCATCTTGTCTTCCTTGATCATCAAATACCACGCCCAAATACTTAAATCTATTCACTTGCTTAAGTTCACTATTATCTCTTCCCTCTCTCTTGCAGTCATCATTATTTCCGTTTTCAATCTGTTTATTCTCATGCCCATTGACTTCAGTACCTCATTCCACCTATTCACAGCTTCTTGCAAATCTTGACCTCCTGAATGTTATCACTGCCGCATCATCCGCATAACCAAAGTGTGCTCCCTATTTTCACTTATATATCCTTTAAGGCAGCTGTCCAGGAAAAGTGCAAAGAGCAATGGTGACAGTACACTTCGATTTCAAACCCAAGTTTTACTTCAAACAAATTTTCTCTTCCTGTTCCTCTAACCGTATTTATTGGATTTTCATACATACTTTTAATGGCTGCTATCAGACTTTCTGGTATGGCATAGATCGGATCTTCTAACACTCTCCATAGTCTTTCCCTATTTATTTTATCGAATGCCTTTTCCAAGTCTATGAATGCAGCATACGCCTTCTCATTCCACTCTATGATTTTTCTTTCATATTTTCATGTAAAATAATTAGGTAAGTAGTACTTTTTTTGGTTTGAAAACAGTGTTGCCATTTTCCAATCTTGTCCTCGACCTTCATCCTCAATCTTTTTCTAAGATCCTCTCATATATTTTACTCACCCCCACCAACAATACTATCTCTCTATAATTTCCACATATTCTTTTATCTCAATTCTTATGTATCGGACAGATTACTGGTTTCCTCCATTCTGTTGGTATTTTTCTTTTTTCCATACTTGGTTTAGCAATCTGGTCAAATATTTAGTTATTCCCTCTCCTGTTTTGAATAATTCATTATTCAGCCCATCGTATCCTGCACTTTTCCCAATTTTTAGTATCTTAACTGCTTCTTTCCACTTCTCTATCCTCTATCATTCTAATTTCCTCATGTTCTTGTCTTACTCTCAGGGGTATTTCATCCATTTCCTCATCCCCTTCCTCTACTTTCAATAATTCCTCGAAATACTCGCTCCATCTTTCCGTCACCTTTTCTTCCTCTAAAAGAGGTTCTCCCTCTTTATTCAGAACCGTATGCATTTCCGGTTCTTTATTTCCTCTCAGGCTCTTGGCCATTCCATATAAAAGTTTTCCCGTGCCTCTCGTGTCCTCTTTCAGTTCTCTTCCTATTCTTCTCCAAGTAATGTCCATACTTCTTCTTTTTACATCCTCTGCATGGTTTCTTGCGTTTACATATTCTATTCTGTTTCCTTCCGTTCTCGTCTTCATCTATTTCCTATATTCTTTGTTTTTGAGCTTCACTGCGTTCTTAACATCCTCATTCCACCATGCCTTCTTCTTTTTCCTCCCCCAGCGACTTTTTTCTTTCCTAGTATTTTGCTTGCAATTCGATCTACTCTTGTTTTAAAGGTCTTACAACTCACCTCCGCAGTTTCTTGTTCTTCTGTCCCTTCGAATGCTTGTGTGAGTTTTTCATTAAACAGCTATATCACACCATCCACCCTCAGCTTTTCCAAACAGTATCTCTCTTTTGTTATCTTCCTTGGTTTTCTTTACCTAATACCATTCTATTAGTGAAATCGTGGGTAAGCTTTTCACAGCTTCAAACATCCTCTTATCGCTAGCTAGCATCATGCCAATCATTGATTTTTCCGTGTATTTCTGTTCCTCCGCACTCCACCTATACCACGTCAATTTCTTGCTTTCTTCATGTTTGAAGAATGTGTTCATAACAGCCATGTTGTTTCTCATCGCAAAGTCGATCAGGTACTCCCCATCAACGTTTCTCTTCCATATTATGAATCCCTAGTACCATCTCCTCTCCTTTCTTCTACGGGCTTCCTTAACATGAGCGGTCATATCTCCCATTATAATTTTCTTTTCTCCTCTTACCGCGTCATACGTCTGTTGGAGAACTTCCTTGAATTCCATTTTTCCCTCAACTGGTCTTCCCTGGTGAGTCGCATACACTTGGATTAAGCTCAATGTTTCTCCTTCCGTCTTCAACGCTATTGCAATTATTCTTTCGTTTACTAACAAAGTTTCCATTACATTTCTATAGAGTTCCGGTCTCGTGATGATTACTATTCCGTGCATCCAGATTCTTCTTTTCCATCAAGTCCACGGCCTCCTCCTCCTTTCCGGCAAAAGTACTTGCATTTATAGTGGCAATTCGGTATCGGTATCCTTTTCCGTATTCCTTTTATCACGCTTGTTCGTCAACCTTCGATTCCGCTGTGTCCGAGGCATAGCATTGGTAACCCGAGCGACTTTCTTTTTTACGTAGCCAGCTTCTAGGCCTGTCTCCACAACCTTTCATAGTTACCTATGGCAGAGGTTCATGGGAAGAAATTAATGGTACAACAGTGTTCCCAGCCCCTAAAACCATGCGAAAAGTAATCTTCTTATCTAACTTCGCTAAAAATATTCATTCAAATTCAACCAAATTTCAGATAATGCAGAAGAACATATGAATTAAAATCCAAATTGTTTTCAATAAAAAGAACAAACTAGAAAATTCTGTTACTCCTCAACAAATTTTGCTAAGATATCATATCTATTATTTATAATTATTGAAAAGAATCAAAATAAAAAATTTTGTTGCTTTTCCTCATCACGATTAAAATATTGATTTCCCAGTAACAAATAAATGATTTTGATTTTAATTTCATTTTAACTAAAGTTCTCTTATTAATAAAAATATTTTTTTCCACTTTTATAAATCTTTTTATCAACTGCAAATACTGACCACAAAACCTTCTCCCTACCTGAGACAAAAGGCTCTAGATCCTTTATAGAAACTCTCCTGGTGTCCTTCATGGTCTCTTTCACAGTTCCTTCTATTGCTTCTTCCATTTCTCTTCCCAGCTGTTTTTAATGCTTTCCAACTCCGACGACAGTCAAAAACAGGGTTTTTCCCCAAACGGCAAACAACTATATATATATATATATATATATATATATATATATATATATATATATATTATATATATATATATATATATATAATTATATATATAATATTTTATTTTATATATATTTAATATTAGACACATAAAACATAATATATATATATATATATATATATATATATATATATATATATATATATATATATATATATATATATATATATATATATATATATATATATATATATATATAGTATATATATCTATAGAATATAAATAGATATATATATATTATCTATATTAAATAAATATATATATATATATATATATATAATATTGTCCAAGAAGGGCCGATTGCTTTTTGCGGGTTCTTGTAAATATAGATTTAATAATTGTTGTCTATGGGGATTAATGATCTCACTGTTTAGTAAGATAAAGATCTATTCCTTATAAGTTCTAACTAATTCAATTCTGAAGAAAGTAATACAAGGTGAACGAAGTGAGCTCTGATGAAAAGATAAAAGACTCCTTTATAATATTTTAAAAGATATAAAGCACGAGAGATTAGGCAAAAAGCCCATACATAACTTGCATTATATATATATAGCTAGACGGATCCAGATTACCGAATAAAAATTAATATTTTAAAAATAATATAACTAATGCTAAGTTTATAATTGATTTTAACATAGAATTTGCAATAGCTGATCAAAGTTAATGTATGGAGTTCTAAGATTGATATCATCATTGAATAAAAATAATAACAATAATAAATTGATAAAATAATAAATCTTTCCATAATTTAGGCGATAGATATTTGATGCCGTCTTTTTAGCCGATCGTGGGTGATGAAGCTCAAATTCTCGACCTCGGCGTTCTCATAACGTGACACCCCCCCTTCTAAGAAGACATTGGGGCATGGAACCAATCGTCTTGGCACTTCTATGTCTTTGAGCGACACAATGAAGCCAACTATCACGTTATTATCTTCATTCTCGAACTGAGGATAAGCTTCATACTACACATCATTATTCTGG
The DNA here is from genome assembly GCA_015478945.1 of Trachelipus rathkii. Classification (NCBI taxonomy): domain Eukaryota; kingdom Metazoa; phylum Arthropoda; class Malacostraca; order Isopoda; family Trachelipodidae; genus Trachelipus; species Trachelipus rathkii. The sequence continues at coordinate 68,628 of JABUQX010041653.1, forward strand.
AATTCGTGGGTCTTTCCTCGGGCGGACAACAATCGGGACGCAAGATGAA
>JABUQX010041654.1:2500-10000 GCA_015478945.1 Trachelipus rathkii
AGTTGGTCTGGCTATTTTCTTCACATAGTGTTGTTGAAATAATTTTGGATGTTTTTCAGATATTCATTATGTATAAAATCTATCTTAACTTCCCAGGAATGCTTATTGTAGTGTTAACTAATATAATGCCAAAAGGATTCCATGAATTTTGCGATGGTTCGTGTAGATTGATATTTCTGATCTCTTTATATTGTTGATATTGGTAGAGTGGCCTGTGTTACGCCTATGAACTGTTAAAGCTGAATTTATGCTGTCCTTGGGCAGGTCATCTGTATGTTGATTATTTCTTTATTTGCAAATCTATGGTTTCACCTATATTATGTTTTAATTGCAAGTTTGCAAGGGGATGTGATAATAACAGTTTGGGGACGAGTTTGTTTTCGTTTTGGGGTTATGAGAATGTTTTTTACAGGTGATGGTATTTGATGAATGAGGGTAATATTTTTGTAATATTCTGTTTAACAAATAATGGTAAATTGAGGATTTGTAAAAAAGGAGGTGTTGCTATTTTTCGGGGGGAAAGGTGCTATAGTACCTCTTTTTTGCTTTGTAAAATGCTTTTGTGATGAAAAACTCAGGATACTAAAGTGATTTGAAAGTATTGTGGATGTAATTAGTTTCTTGTGCTAGAAGAGGGGAGAGCATATACGAAAGGCACGGAGAAAATAGAGATGACAGAACAGCTAATTTTGTGTTTGGAGAATGATTAGATAGCCAATGTATATAGTTTGGGGCGAATGTTGGTTTTCTATTTATAGTAAATTGCAAGTAATTGTTATTTCATGTGAATAAGGTATCGAGGAAGGGGATAGAGTTGTTGGACAGGCATTTCTAATCTTATCTGAACTGAAGGAGAAATAGAGTAATATAGTTTAGGAACACATTAGGGTTGTGTTGTGAGGGAGTGGACAAAAATGTCATCTACATCATCTAATCCATACACTATGTTTAATTAAAGGGTGGGTAAAATATCGGAAAATTCTGTTTAGTTCCATAATAATATATGTTACGGAGTGTGGGAGACAGTGGGGATCCCATACTGAGGCCGAAAGTTGTTTGTAATATTTGCCAATAAAATGAAAGAAGTTATGTTTGTAATGAGAGATTAATGAGCTGTTTTTAATATTATAAAACGGGAAGGCCAATCTCTCATTACAACATTACTTCTTTCATTTTAATGGCAAATATTGCAAACAAACTTTCGGCCTGAGTATGGGAGCCCCACTGTCTCCCATACTCAGCATTACATATATATGGAACTAACAGAATTTTATCATATTTTCCCATCCTGTTATTAAACAATCGTTTATGGATTAAGAAATATGTAGAATGACTTTTTGTCTCCCCCCTCACAACACCAAACCGTAATGATGTCCTAACTATATTACTCTTTCATCCTTTCAGTTCAGTATACGATAGCAATGCCTTCCAACAACTCTCATCCCTTTCGATACCTTAATCACATGGAATAACAATTACTTGCAATTTACTATATATAGAAAACCAACATTTCGCACCAAACTATATACATTGGCTATCTAATCATTCCCCAAACACAAAATTAGCTGTTCTGTCATCTCTATTTCTCCGTGCCATTCTTATATGCTCTCCCCCTCTTCTAGCACAAGAAACTAAATACATCCACAATACTTTCAAATCACTTTACTATCCTGAGTTTTCATCACAAAAGCATTTAACAAAGCAAAAAAGAGGTACTATAAGCAACACCAAGACCCCTTTCCACCCGAAAATAGCAACCCTCCGTTTACAATTTCCTCAATTACCATTCATATTCGTTAACACCAAATATTACCAAAAAATATTACCCTCATTCCATCAAATAACATCACCTTAAAAAACATTCTCAAACCCCAAAACGAAAAGAAAATCTCCCCCCCCCAAAGCTGTATATATCACATCCCCTGCAATACTTGCAATAAAACATATATAGGTGAAACCATAGATTTGCAAAGAAGAAAAAATCAACATACAGATGACCTGCACAAGGACAGCATAAATTCAGCTTTAACAAAGTCATAGGCGTAACACAGGCCACTCTATCAATATCAACAATATAAAGATGATCAGAAATATCAATCACACGAACCATCGCAAAATCATGGAATCCTTTTGCATTTAATAGAGTAACAATCTACAATAAGTCATCGCGGTGAAGTTAAGAGAGGATTTTATACGAAATGAAAGTATTCTGTAAATACTCAAAATTTCATCTTAACAACACGCATGTAACCGTAATATTAGCCAGACTTATTACTGAAACACACTTGAACGTATGTTATGGTAATGCTTAGAGTACATCTATAGGTCCAGTTCTCCCTCTTTACGCTCTCGTTAGATCGCAGGTTCTTGCGCGCTTTGCCGCTATGTTCATCGGAGCGAAAATGGTAGCATCTCCTTGGTTTAACATACTTATTTCATTAAATTTCGGAACAAAGTGTCTTTAAACATATGGTTTGATAATCTATGTGTGACCTTTTATGAGTTTAAAGAGGTCAAAAGAGTGCCCTTAGTTTAAGAAAGATCGCACATAATATCAACTTGAGAAAAAAAAAGATATCTCAAATGTCGCGCATTACCGTCTTATGCATTAGAAAGAGATAAAAGAGAGAATTATCAACTGATAAAAGAATTATTATATACGGCTACTATATCAGAGCATACTTAAATCAGCGATGGCATCCTAACAATAAACAATTTATGATAATTGTATATAAAATGAGAAATTAGAAGAACATTATTAAAATATGTATGATGAATAATAAAGAAAATGCAATCGGAGTTCACAGAACAGGGCAAGAATTTGAAGGATTCTTATTATATTGAGGACAATCCTGCGTGGAAGATAATCAGTTATACATGAGAGAGAGCATACCTAAATTTAATTTGTAGTTTTACTATCAGACTTCAAAAAGCTTATTGACCTACGTAAGTAAGGTATATGATCAACAGAAATTAAAAAGTTCTATAAAAGAGTTAACTAAAGGTCCACCATTAGAAATAATTTTATAAATGACGTACCTAATTTGCTGGCAAGTATAAATATATACAGATATTAGGAACTACATATACCTACAATTATGTTAAGTTTTAATTGCAGTTGATATAAGAATGAAATTTATGACAAGAAGAAGGAGATTCTAGAGATAAAAATAAGTTTGTAATCTTATTAATGGCGGAAAGATAAATTATACTTATAAAATAAGAGAGAGTAGCATGTTATACAATGGTAGTCAACTTAAATTAACATTATTTCTTATTTTTCGACAAGAGTTTGACTGAGTACTAATTACAATCAAAAATTCTTGAGAAATAGTTGTAACTGGAAGTGAGAGAATAAAAAACATATGAGAAAAATATATCATTAGCCATCAATGAGTTTTTATACCTTTGGAGAGAAATAATAAACGTAAGATTACTAAAAAATTAATTAATGAGAATTGAGAATGATGATTATTGGGGCTCAAACTGTTAGTCAGAATTAATAAACGTACTATGCAACTAGCATTAATAAAACAACATAAGGAATGGAGGTACAGTTGAAATTCTAAGATAAGTGGGAAAAAATTAGTTGGTCTTATGATAATATTATATCTATATGAGTATGTAGATATTATGCACACAACTCGTCAAATTTAGATTTATTTATATATAGGGAGAGATAAAATCCACTCCAAAGAGTTATACGGAGAGTGAAGGAACTAACACCGGTGAGAAAAGCCACACGAGTTTTTATCTCACATATAGCGTAGGCATTTTATTGAGACGGGAGCCGGGGCCGGGGAGCCACGGAAGGTGACAACCACAGGATTCCGTTCCTATATTATATAAGGCATACAGTATAAGATGTACATCACTCATTATAATAAATATAATATATAGTGGCCTACACAACACCTTGGAGTACTTAAAGTCAATAACATGGAGTTATCAAGTCATTGAGAAGAGCTAGTACAACCAAGCTGTAATTTAATAAGAGGAAGCTATAACTCTGAGATATAATAATATGTTAGTGACATATATATACCTCCTCGAGCAATTTATATATTCAGATGACAAACAGCAAGACTCAGTATTATAAAACAAGATTGAACAATACATTTATATGTTATGAGAGAGTACTAGGAGGTAGACTAGGTATACACCTACAATACTTGACAACTCTGAGTAGAGTAGAGATTATTAGGAAAGACATCATCAATATTAGCAGGGAATAAAATAATATAATCATATAGAAGAATAGATAAAAGTTTATTAATTAGAAATAGATTATCGGTAAAGAGAAAGAAATGAGTAATTTAATAATCTAAGTACTACTCACTAATACTCTGAGTAAAAAATGAAAGCTAAGAAATGAGGAATATAAATGGTGGAAGACTGAGCTATAATTTTATTATAGCTACATGGAACAAAAATTATATATAATTGAGGAATCACTAATTATAGACATAGAAAAGGTATAGTAGCTTATAATGCAACTAAGTAAAGGTAAGGTCTCCTGAATAAAATATAAGTAAATTAATATATCTAGTCATTTAGGGAGGATCATATATACGTAGCAATGGAAAAGAATAATATATAGCCTAATAAGAGTAATAGGACTAGTTATACAATAAGATTATAATATATATATATATATAGTCCTTAACAAATGTATATATACCGAGAAGACTGAGAAATAGAAATATTTGAGAAGATAATGATCCATCTAAAGATTACGACGGACTATATATATATATACTTCTTTTACTTATAAACACTTATACACCAATATATGAATTATAACCTATTCTATATCAGGCCTAAGTAATCAAATAATATTTTATGATAAACATAAAATGTAGAGTAATAACAAGGTTTCTCAATAATAGAGCTGATAAAATTAAACTGTGACATATGGTTAGGATGATTGAGAATAGAATGAACCTGAGTAAGGTGTAGCGGATATCCGCATCCAGCATCCGCATAATGCGCGATATCCGCATCTGCAATTTCACTATCTTCGCATTATCGGCCCGCAAAACACCTCAATCTGCACAGTATCTCACCTAAATCGCGCAATGAAATACACGTTCAACTGCACCGCATATAATGTTTTGTTGCGAGAGTATAGCCGGAAATGAGATATCTCACATGCAGCAACAGCAAATGAATTATCTATGATTATCGTGATATGGCACCCTAACCGTATATATATGAGTGAAAGATAGTAGCTATAATATTAGTATCATAATAATATACCTATTATTACAAACTATAACAATATAGATATATAGATACGTATAAACACTAATTAAGATATTATTATAATATATAATTTATTGGAGATGTAGTGGGTAAGAATAATAGAAGATAAAGTAAGTGAAATATCCTCATAAACCAAACTTGACCCTATTAATAATTAAGGCGGTATAGTATGTTTAAATATCATATATAAATTATAAATAATAGAAGAAAGTATATTAAAATTGCAATAAAAGTTGAAGATAATATAAATTTCATTATAATAAACTGACAAGTAGAAAACATTTAATGGGTACAAGGATCAATATCTGTAATTTATAAAATGTCAAACTAAATATTATAATATAATATATAACAAATATAATTATAAAATTATAAATATATAATATATATAAATAATAATAATTAAATATTTGGACTTATTTTAATTATAATATTAAATATAATATAATAAATTATATAATGATATAAATATTAAATAAATCAATTTAAAAGTAACAATGATGACTTTCAAGGATCAACAGAAACAGTCATGAATTGGAGATAGATAAATATAGAATTAATCAAACTCAGACAATAAACAGAATATGAAACGATTAATCATGTGAGCAAATTGAGCATAACATTTTCTAAAATCCTAGATAAAAAAACAAAATTTTCATATGAATCACTTGTATTCATACATGACTGTTAAATTAATTTGGGCAATGCCTAATGCGATGAAAATACTTAGCTTACAGCGGAAAATCCTAATCTACATAGCCTACAATTAAAAATATGTCAAAAGATATCACAGAAACACAAGTAACACACTAGTCAATATATCCATCTATTAGACAGCAAAAACATCACATTGCATCGAGACATTCCAAATGAACGTTATTATATAGAGACTTACTAGCACAAAATCTTATGCAGCAGAATGTATTCGAGAAGGTGTCAAATAGAGACAACTATAATCATTTGAATCGGAGAGTATTCAAAAGAGAAAAAGCTTGAAATCAGATAAAAGATTCACTGAGGTATTTGTGGACGTAATAATTGAAAATAGATTTTCACACACATCTTTCAGATTGCCAGGAAATAAAAAAATCTATAGCAAGCCACTATTAAAGTGTGGCTTAGTGAGAACAGCATCTTTCATGTAGGATGCACGATACATTTACAATCGAAACGAGAAAAAGAGAAGCAATACTCTCCTCATAGAATGGGCTCTGAGATCTTAATTATGTTATTGAGAACCACATAAATAATATATAGGTTAAAATTTATTAATTTAAAAAGCATCTAAATTAATATATATAATAACCTATTTCAAAATATGGATGGAAGGCTTGGAGAGTAAGAAGAGAGGTTTGTAGGGAATAGATGCTAAATAAAGATGATTTGAAGTTCCCAAAATAAGACGTTCCCTTGTCACTCTGTGTTAAGTTTACGGGTATAATAAAACGTGTATATAAGAATTACTGGTGGTAGTGATTATGAGCCTACTGATATAATATAAATATAGAGATAATAGGATGTTAATTAAATATTATCAAGATGATAGTACAAAATATTAATATTAAAATTAATTTATCATGTGTTGTAATTCAAATAATTTGAGCAAATCAATTAATGATAAGTATAGTTCATCATATATAATAATAGTTCACGGCATAGTACAAGTATATACATAATATAAATATACGAGCAGATAGAGCTCGCGTAGCTAAAGTTATAATTAAAGAGATATAATATCAATATACATAAGAGCTATAGAATATCGAGAAGTAAGTTTGGTTATATCGTCTGAGCTGATTATAGTGATAGGCATTGTATCGATCCTATTTATAAGCTATTGAGTTATGAGGCGAATACGGATATTATATATATATAATATATATATATATATATGTGTGTGTGTGTGTGTGAAGTACCCTGTGGCAAAACTCTAAAAACTTTAAACTATCCGCATCACGCATCCGCAATCCGCGGGATAGCTGGATTTTTACTATCCGCGAGCGCGCATCCGCCATAATCCGCGATGTGAATGAACCACACGAAGCGCTTCTAAGAGTAGCATGCCGCCGATAGTGAAAAATCAACTATCCGCTACACCTCTCCATATATGATATATATATCTAACTATAAATATACTATATAAATATATACTATAATTATTATATTATATATATACTATATATATATATATATATATTTATATATATATATAGTATATATAAATTTATATATAAT
>JABUQX010041654.1:15000-35000 GCA_015478945.1 Trachelipus rathkii
AGTTCTAAGTACGCTCTGGAGATAATGTACGTCAGTCTCCTACATGGTGTGTACACTTCGGAGAGATGTAAGCTCTCTCTTATAACATAAATATAGTAAAGTATCATATCAACGTGCTGACCTTGTGAAATTGACCATATATATCTATATAACTATATATACTATATATAAATATATATATATATATATATATTATGTATATAAATGTATAAATATATATATTTAATATACATATATTATATAAATCTAAAATTTAAAAAAAATATATATTATAATATCTATATATAAATATACATATAAATAATAATATACTATATAATATATATTAATATATATATATATATATATATATATATATATATATATTATATATATAATATAATATATATATATAAAGTAGTTGAAAATAGGTCTGCAGGTAAATATAGAGTTGTAGGAACTAGAAATAATAATTTAAAGATGAGGATCTCGAAAGTCAGTCAGCCTGTGACCTGCAGTAACAGGTTCGACTGTCTTCCAGATGGGGAGGGATCAGAGAGTGCCAATGGTAATGCTGAGTTTTCTGAAGGGAAGACTGATAAATTGCTAATTGGAGACTCTATGATACGATACCTAGATAGGACTTTTCAAAAGAATAAAAAGAAACGATTGAGAGTATGTTATCCAGGTGCCAGAGTGAGTGATATCGTGGATAGGATAGATAGAGAGATTGATTCTACAAATGTTGATTCAAATGTGATTGTGCATGTGGGTACAAATGATATAGGACATAGAAGGTCAGAAGAATTAATGGCAGATTATAGGAGATTGATTCAGAAGATGAAAGCTAGTGGAAGAAGGTGCATGATTTCTGGGATTTTACCTAGGTTAGGTGCAGGTCAGGAATGGGGGAGTAGGGCTTTAGGTGTAAATGAAAGGGTTAGGAAATTATGTTTTCAGAAAATATTAGGTTTTTGGATTTGTGGAGAGAATTTCTGGATAAAGATCTTTTTGCAGCAGATGGAGTTCACTTGAGTCGTAAAGGTGTTGGGCTTTTCAGCACCAGTTTGGAGACTTGTTTAGCAAAAAACTAGGTAAAGTTGGGGTGATGGGCTAAATCTGGATACGAATAATAGCAATGGTAACGGTAATAGTGGTGATATAAATAAAACTAGTGTTGTTACAGACTCAAATAAGGATGATAGCAATAAAAATAACAGCATTTCGAATATCAAATGCTTTTACACAAATGCTCATAGCCTTAGAAATAAAAAAAGATGAGCTGATTAGTTATACCATAAATGAGAATCTTGACATTATTTGCATAACTGAGGCATGGGTTAATGAAGAATTAAATGGAGACTCCTTTCAGGAATATGAAATAGACGGATATTCACTTTATTTATACCAGCGTAGAGGAAAGAAAGGTGGGGGTGTGGCGCTTTATATTAAAAGCATTATTCAATCTGTATTAATGACTGACTTTAAAACTAATCATGATATTGAATCGGTATGGGTAGATATCCTTACGTTTAATAAATCATAATAGAATGGGCATTTTAATAGACCTCCACGGTGGCCAGAGTCAAGAATAGATTGCGGAACTGTGAAAGAAATCCCTTATCGAATGTCATAGTAAAGAAAAAGGTATAGTCATAATGGGTGATTTTAATTTTCCTGGCATTCAATGGGATTCCTTGTCTAATAAGGACCATAGTAGTTCAGTATTTATAAATTGTATACTAGACAACTTTTTGAGCCAGATGGTCCATGAACCCACAAGACACGATGCACTATTAACTTAATATTAAATAATGATGAAAGTATGGTGGATGAGATTAGAGTTGAGGAGAATTTAGGACTTAGTGACCATAATATAATTAGATTTAATATGAATGTGATATCTGGGCCCAAATTGCAAGCTAATAAGGAACAAATCCTAGATTTCCGAAATGGCAATTTTACCAAATTACGAACATGCTTAGTATAGCTGACTGGGATAAAGAGTTTATAGAACAAAATTGTTTTGTCATGTGGGAAACATTTTAAGCAAATTTTAATGGATATTCAGTCAGTATGTTTTAAAAATAAACCAATTAGGGGGGGCGAAGAGAAAACCTGTTTTGTGGAATAGAGAGATAGATAAAATCAATGAAAAGCTTAGATGTTTTAAAATATTCAAGGGGAGTAATAGGGAAGATATTTAGAAAATTATAGGAAACAAAAAAAGAAACGAACTTAACCAGTCAATAAGAAAAGCAAAAGAAGAGAGGCAGAAATTAATTTAGCAAGGAATAGTAATAAGGACCTGAAGAAATTTTTTAGCTTTTATAAATTTAAAAGTAAGAATAGGACAATTGGTCCAATAAGATTAGTGAAAATTTAGTGAGTTCAGCTAAGGAGTTGGTTCAACATTTTTCAATGTTAATTTGCTTCAGTGTTTACTGAGGAAAAATTAGATAATAGTTTGGAGACTAATGGTTCTTGTATGCATGCAACAAATAGACTTACAGAATTTTAATTTGACGTAAAAGATATTAAACGCTTACCTAAGACCATATTGATCAAGTACAGCTGCAGGCCCTGATGGTTATACATAGTAGAATTCTGAAGGAGGGTAGTAGAAGCATTGCAAAGGCACTGTAATTTGAGTTTTAAGCGATCTATAACATTTGGTGAGGTACCCAGACGAACTGAAAAATGGCATATGTTTTGCCTATTAATAAGAAAGGTAGTAAGGAAGATTTGGGTAATTATAGGCCAGTTAGCCTAACCATCTTTGGTTGTAAAAGTTCTGGAAAAGTTACTGAAAGGTCATATAGAGAAATATTTGAAAGGTAACAAGATATTGTAAGACTCCCAGCATGGTTTTAAAAAGGGTCTGGTCATATCAGACAAACCTTTCAGAATTTATGGAATACATTACTGACTGCATTGACCGAGGAGATCCAGTTGATATTATATATTTAGACTTAGCAAAGCTTTTGATAAGGTTCCCCACATAAGGCTGATGAGAAGTTATTGCAATATGGTATAGGTGGAGTGGTACAATTTTTTGGATTTAAAAGAGTGGTTGTGGAATAAAGAAAACAGTGTGTACAATTAAATGACATTAAGTCATCATGGGAAATAGTTAAGAATGGTGTCCCACAAGGTTCAGTGCTGGGGCCACTATTGTTCCTCATATGTATAAATGATTTAGACCAGGGACTTAAATGTAAAGTTTCTAAGTTTGCAGATGATACCAAAGTGGCTACCTCAGTTAGGAATAGTGATGGATGTATAAAGATTCAAAATGATCTTGATAAACTTCTTGGGTGGGCAGATAAAGTGGCAAATGAATTTTATTAGTAAAATGTGTAAGGTTCTTCATCTAGGTTTCTCAAAATGAAAGTTTTAACTCATGATATGAATGGGGATTGGCTTGAGTCGGGACCAGGAAAAAGATTTAGGTGTGATTTATAAGCAGTAATTTGAAAGTGCTAAATCAGTGTTTGGAAGCTAGAAATAAAGCTATAAGATGCTGGGCAGAATAAATCGCAATGTTGTTACACAGAGCAAGGAAAGTAATAAAGAAAACTATATATAGCTATGTTAGGCAAATAATAGAGTATTGTGCACAAGTTTGGGCCCCCATATTTAAGGAAAGACTTAGATATTCTAGAGAGAGTGCAACGTAAGATCAGTTAAGATGATTTCTGGGTTTGAGTGTAAGAGCTATCGAGGAGAGGCTGAAGGAGTTAGGAATGTTTTCTGTGAAAGGCGATTTCTAGAGGGACATGATTAACAAGTCTACAAAGATTTTTACATCTATTGATAATACGTGAGACCAATAAAATTTCCCTTATAGTAAGAGACGGACGGGCGACCAGGGATAACAAGAAATTAAGAAAGAAAGCATGCCATCTGATATAAGAAAGTAATACCATTGTCAGGCATAGGGTTTGTTAATTTGGAATGATTTGCCAACAGGAGGTTGGTTGAGTGTGACTCAATTGCAACATTTTAAGAAAGGGTTGGATAGGTAAATGGATGGGTTGGGTATCACATAGTATATTTAGACGAAAGCCAAATTGGCTGGTTTTTAGTTTATAGTAGTTAGTAATGTTTATATGCTACTTTGATGTGTGCCCCATAACTTAGTTATTAAGGCTGTGGGATGGTTTTGGGTACCATGTATCATTTTATTTTTTTGACTAACGCCAAATGGTGGATTTTTGGTTACAGAATTTGACAAGAGCCCTAGGGTGCTTTGTGGATTCGCATGAGCATGTTTGTTAGTGAGTTGACTGGACAGTCTCGATAGGCCCCCAATTGGCTTTTGATCACTGTCCCACTATCTCTTTCTTATGAGCCCTATTTATGTGTGGTATTATTTATATATATTTGTCTATATATAATATATTATATATATATTATATATATATATATATATATCTAATATATATATAATATATATATAAGAGTTTTTCAAAATTAGACAGAGGTGACTTCCGGCCTAACAATTTATTGAAAAATCTCCAGGATTATCACCCAATTTTTAAAAACCTTCCTTATGGCTATTAACATATACACATGAAAGCGAAAAGTTCAAGACAGAACAAACGATAGATAAAAGGAAAATAAATAGTTTACATATTAAGCGGCATAATAAATGAACCTACTATAATAAATTCCGATTTATCCCCGTCATTAAATCAGCAATTTACTAAATAATATACCATAAAAACAATCTCTTTCATCCTTTACTTTCTTTCGATCTCTGTAATTTTTCAATTTCTTTCTTTCAATCAAATCTTCAACAAAAACGCGCATTTTTCTCTTGCCGATTTTGCTTACTTAGCACAATTTATTATAGAGGAAATCTTGGTTGTCTATTAAGTTGAATCTCTCCCTATCCGGAAAGCAAGATTAACCCTTCCTCTTTGCCAATGCATTCTTGTTATTCCCATTGTAGTTGGTTTTATTTCTAGGTTAAAAGCATCTTCTTCTCTCTCTCTCTCTCTCTCCTCTCTCTCTCTCCTCTCTCTTTCTCTCTCTCTCTCCTCTCTCTCTCTCTCTCCTCCCTCTCTCTCTTTTTTTTTTTTTTTTTTTTTTTTTTTTTTTCTAGCTTCTCGCCACGGTCCGGTGCTTCAAATTTTTTGGGTCTCTTACGATGGACTTGTTCTGTAGGGAGGTATTGTTTCGCCACTGAACATCCTGTATTGTTTCGTTTTCGTCCCGCGAATGACAAGAGATGTGAGGGCTCGTGTTGACTCTTTCCCTTTTTTTTTCGGTTTTGCGCGGTTATTCCTTTATTCTGGCTTTTATTGTCTATTGATCGTTTAGAAATTTAAGAATTTTATTTTAATAATTATAATACAATTTAGAGCTGATGAAGAGAGGGAATTTTGGAAAAATAATGAGGAAATTATAAAACATTCACCATTAGAACTACTTTTGATATGTGTTTAAAAACCTGATAATAAGTTTCTTTTTAAATAGTTATTATTTCTAACAGATTGGATTTTAAGTTCTTTAGCGATAATGCTGCGCGTTCATTTATAGCATGTATGTGTGACTGGAGGGCTCCGTCCATAATTGGGGCTCTTTGCCCTATACATTGAGCTGAACCCTATTGAGAACTGTTTATTGTTTATAGTCTTGCCATAAATATACGTTACTCAATGCACACACTTGTTTCTATTCATTAAATTTTCAAATTTTTATTACCCGTAAACTTCCTGCTCATATCTATAGGAATAACAATATATTTCTAAGCTTGTGTAGGAAAATGGCATTTCTGGTAATCCTCTCTCTGTCGCTAAATTGGCTTTGACGGCAGTGGCACTTGATCCACGGCACAATTTTTAAAGAGCTTAGCACAGTTGACAGTTTTGGACCTCAGGAATGAAGCTTTCACCTATAAGACCCATTCTTATATTCGATGTAACATAACCTCATTACTTGTATTATAAATAGAGAAGAAAAATAATATATAATAAATTCAATATTAAAATTTTTCTAATTAAAATTTTTAAATTAAAGCATTATACCATGGTATATGCTTTTTAAATATTTTTGTTTTCATAAGGCGTTTAGTGATAGCAATTACACGAAGAGATAGAAGGATATTTCCTGTTTGTGCTGTAATCAGTATTATCATATTCATCTTACGAGTCTATAACCGATGCATATTGTTATTATGTGGTAATAATGTGTTAATTTTAATATATTATTCAAAAATTATAATATGATTGATTATTAAATTATATTATCTATTATAGTTATAATTATGAGCAATAATAGCATTTAAATTAAAAAAACAGAATAATGATTAATTAATTAATGATTATTTCAGTACCAGTGTAGTGATAATTAGTGGTTGATCTAAAGTAGTATGCTACATTTGAAGTAAATATAATAAATGTTCTTTATAATCGTTTATCAAATTTATCATCAAAATATTTTTATGAATTATTTCTACATCTGGATTAAAATGAGGGAAAATCTTTTTAATAATTTTTTATGTTACCCGTCATTTTGTTTGAACTGCTGAAAAATGTTCAAGATGTCAGAGCAATTCGGCTCTAAGCGGGTTTCCCCGATTGGTTTCACTCACTCAGTAATGAGAACGTAAACGACGTAGAGAAGGTAACAGATACTATGTAAATCGTAATTACACAGAGGTACCAAGCTTACGCGGTGTACATTTTCTAATCGTGCCTTTCATATGCACCTCCAACGTCCTAGAATGTGTAATAAACATGCTTTTACGTAACGCGTCCTAAAAATGCAGTATAAGTATCGATAAAGACGTGAAAGGCGTAAAGCCGATTCACCACAGATTTAACTATCCGGTGGTATTGCTTAGAGCCGATCCACTTGTTTGCTTCACTTACGTCCTTTAGGCGCTTAATTAAAACGATGTTTGTTATTTTATCATCATCTCTTAGAAGAAAACTGTAAAGTGAACATAAAAGACAGTAAGACGGTATACAAGATGGTAAAACCTGGGCAAAACCCCCTTCGTGGGGAAAGTTGAAGCAAACCGAGTGCAAAATCCGAGCAAACCTTCAAAGACGATCCTGCATATTGTGTTTCAGAGAGAGGGGTTAAACTAGGTTTTTAAAAATAAAATTAAACTGTGATTTGAATAAAGATAAAATATAAATTAATAATATTAATAATAATTAATATATAATATATATAATAATAATATAATAATACTAATAATAATTATTAATAAATAATAATTATTAATATTAAAAGATCATAATAATAGTACGTATGTAGTAGTAGTAAGAATCATAGCTTCAATGTTTAGTAGTATAGTAATGTAGTAGTAATATGTTATATAGTAGTAAGTAGTTATTTGCTAGTTAATTAGTTGTAGTAAGTCCATCGATAGATAGTTGTAGTATAAGTTAAGTATTTGCAGTAGTCCGTAGTAGTTGTAAAGTTTAGTCGTAGTAGTAGAAAAGCAACCTCATGTTGTATAATATATATAATTAATAATATTTAATTTATATAAATAATTATTTATATTTATATATAGTATATATATAAATATTATTATATATATATATATATATTATTATATATATATATAATATATGATTTATTATAGTATTATAATTATTATATATATATTAATATATTATAATATTATTAATTAAATATTACACTCAGTCTTTCTTGTCGCCTTAGTGGCAAATATCCCTCTTCTGCATTTCGAGAAAAGGTAAGTTCTTTATCTGCGGCTGTATCCCGAGAAAGCTAATCCCGAGTGAAATTTATTTTCAAATATATATATATATAATTATCTAATATATATATATTATATATATAATAATATATATATATATATATATATATATATAATATTATATATTATATATATATTATTATATATTTTTTTATATATATATTAATTATAATATATATATAATATTAATTATTATTATATTATATATATATATATTATAATTATATTTATATTATATTAATTTAATATTATATATAAATTATATTATTAATATATAATAATAATTATATAATTATTATAATATTATCATTAATTTTTATATATAATATTATTTATAATAATAATAAAATTATATATATTATATATTAATTTAATATATATTAAATATTATTATATATAATATATTATAATATATATATATAATAAATATAATATTATATATCTATATATATTTATATATATATTAATATAATTAAATAATTTAGTGAAAAAATATATATTTAAAGATATATTTATAAAGCACGAATATATTGAGACGTTTAAGCTCTAATGCTTAAAGTACGGGCAATTGGCCTGGCCACTGGTAGGCAAAAAAGGGAGAAGGTTCGCATATTACCTTCTTCTATTTTCTACTTATAACTCTCTTTAAGAGCGCTGGCTCACCTGAAAGTGTGAATGGGGGAAAAAGAACTCCGTTCCCTACTGTACACCAAGGCCTGAACATGATCCAACCACAAGAATGTATGACAAGAAACAAAAAGATATGACATACGATTAACCAGGAAGTTGTATAATGCAGTCCGACGATAATGGGGGTAGTTTTGAGCGCTGAGTCCTTAATGGTATTGACATGACATCCCAGAGCAAAAGGTCAACTGTTGTGCGTTCAGAGTGTTGAAGCGCGTGGTGCACGTGGATCCAGAAATAACCGAACGTTCGCGCTCTTGTGGACCGTGTCAGTGAGAAGAGACGGAATATAATACTGGTCTACACCATAGAGTACTCACAGTTCTGTGTTGGTGTAGCTACGTGATAGAGTGGAGGGAGCTTATGAACTAAGCCAGTAATAAGTGTAGAGTGTAATAGTGCGCAATATGCACGAAAAAGAAGAATCAGAAATTCTTTAAAAGAAAGTATTGATATAGCTAATTGGTATTATCATTATAAAAGGATTTTTCCAACAAATGTTGGAACAGTGAAAATGATTATTAGAAAATTATAGTTTAAATCGGCTGCAGATCGTCTGAAAGATACAATTATTTTATGAGCGAGGCCTACTATTAACACGATTGGACGTCAATTCAACAATAGACGTTTGCGGGAACCAATCACAAGCGAAGTATTGAATTATTGACATTTAACTGCGCATTTAGAGAAAATGTTTTTACATTCAATAAAATAAATGACTATAAGTATAAAAGAGAATTTTACATTTTATTCAATATAATATTAAGTACTAATTAATAGGCACTAAGTAATTAAAATTAATATTATTCATCATGGTTAAAATTCTTTATAAATTACTCTTGTTACCAACTATTTTTAATCCTCTAATGTGTCAACAATGGATATCCTCATTTATCATGAAGGCGAAATGGATGTCGTGAAATGAATGCTTCTCAATGGAGAACGACGAATATTCTTGAAAGAATAAATATTTGGAAGGAAATTTTGAAAATCTTGAAGTAAAATAGGCATTAACGTTTTAGACCACTTCTTTCGGTCGCCATCAATCTTTTGATTGAGAAATAAATAATCTTCTGTAGATATCTTAGCGTAGAAATTATAAATAAAAGAAACATGAACGACAGATTTGTCCACAAAAATAGTCCTGAAACACGCGTCGGCAATTCTTCTTTCCCCTGTTTCTATATTCCTTCTTTATATATTACAGGTCTTTCTTTTCTTAGACTCGTGTGAAACCTACATGGAAATTATCGGACTCCAGAAGATAGATTCTTTAAGATTTTCAACCTGTGGACTTACGCTAGAAGATATATCTACTCTCGATGAAAATGAAAAGAGATGCTTCAAAGACTAGGAGAATAAATATTGGACTTCGTATAAATGATTTTTAATGATCTATTACGTCATATATGCCTTTTAAATAAAGAAATGTATTCTTGTAATTTTTATATCCTTCAATAATAATAACAGCAACTAATCTTAGAAAGTCTTCTTAAAATTACAATAATGTTTACTATGATACAATATGCTTGAGAGAATATGTTTGTACAAAATAGTTCATCAAATAATATATATATGAGTCACAACAATATCAAAGATTTGAGTGGGAGAGATTTAAGTAAGGTCGGTTGTGTTTTACCTGAATTCACCGGTATGAATTATTACTTATACTCATATATATAAATAGATTATTGGAAATTCTTCACTTGCAGTTTATATTTGTCATACAAGTTAATCAATTAATATTTTAATCATTTTCATCTAAGAGTGATGCTCAATATAAATCCTCTCTTATCTCAAAGTTTCTAATACTTCGTGTAAAATATCAGTAGTATAATATCAAAATAAAATGTCTTCTTCTAAGAACAATAACGGCAACAGAGAATGAATATTATGCATTAAAATTTATACAACTCAAAGCAATTTAAATTATTGATTTGGCTGCAATGAATTTCATAATAAACAAATAGGGGCATCAATGTTCATTTAAGTTAAAACAAATAACATAGGCATCGGAATGGTAAACAAATAATCGCCACTCACATACGACTGAGCAGCCTGCACCAATCAACGAATACCACATAAATAACTTCTCACATAAATAACAAAAAATGGTGAATCATCCACCGTGTTACTATAACTGTGATATAATCGGCTTATTATACGAATGTATTAATTAATTATTAATACAATTTATTGTTCATTAGCAGATCAATAATAATGCAGCAAATGCAATACATTTTCATATAGTATTGTTATACATATCAAACTAACATCTATATAATCTACATATGTGACGTTTGTTTTTATTTAATTTAACTTGAATAAAATAAATGATATTAATATATATTATATATATTACTTTGTATTAATTGTTAGTCGTAGTAATATTATAATAAAATTTAATATATTTATATAATTAAATATTTATATTAATTTAAAACAAATAATATAAATATTACATTTAAATTAATTTCAATATGCTCTTACATGAAAAGTATTAGTTTTCATATTAAAATATATATTAATTATATAAATTAACTGATATTATATCGGTGAAAGAAAAGACTCACTCCTTGACAGCTTTCAATCTTAATTTAAGAAATTCTTTCTAAATATATTTAATTACATTTCATGAATTAAATACAGATATTTATCTGATTTAATACTCATATAATAATCAAATCTTAACTAATCGTAAATATTTAACTTAACTCAATAATAACATTATATAAATCTATAATTAATCTATAAATTATAATATAGAATAAATACACATAAAAACTATCATTTACATTATTACTCATAAGAATTCTCAGTATTATTATCAATATATATTCATTCTTCAGTCGATTATTCAGTGTACATAAGTGGAATAAGACATTGGTTTAAAGAGATTTTAACAAAATATATACTATATCAAATAAATAATACAACACGATATCGACATTGTTCTATCAAAACAATCAACATGATAAATGCAGTTTGCGTTGACAGAGGAAAACCTGAGAACTATTTCTGATGAACGAACGTTTGATAGGAAATATGAGAACAAGAGCTTTGACTAATGAATTCGTCTAATGAGACTCATGGGAGTATCTCATGAGATTTTGTATCACTTTATTACTCGAACGTAACCATCTAGGAGACTTTGACTACGAGGTCCCTGATAGCCTTGGTAATGTGAAAGAACATTTACACCATCAGAATCATGCAGAATACGACAGGCTTTAGTAGAATAACTTGAACGATTTGTGACATCTCTCAAATTTTGATTTTCGAAAACCGAGAAAACTAAATTTTGGAAACCTTATCTGACAAAAAGTGAGGCACTCGCCTGTCGAAACTATCTCTATAAAACACCAATGTTGGTGATGAACATTGAATTAGAAATGAACTTTATCGGATTCATGAAAAAGAGAGTTTGGATTAATACTGTGACTACTCATAATGCGATTAGGCTGAAACAGACGGCATTTCTTTTACATTCTTTGAAGATTTATGAGGAAACATAACAACTTCAGACTCGTCATCATCTGAATTTACCTGTCAGATTGATCTTCCTAACAACATTTTTAATGCATAAACATTGGACAATGTACTTGTTTCGATACTATCTTTATAATAGATGAGAGATTTTTGGTTTTGCTCATTGATTTTGGATCTGAAATGGATCTGTGGCACGAATTTTTGATATTATCGCATATGTGATGGACGATTTCACGAGAGTGTCTTAACATTGATAAGTGAATAAATCTTGTATTACTCTTCACGAGAGTATTCCAATAATTCGAAAAGGTCCCTTCCAACGGCGAAAAACAATCTTTTTACATACTCCCGGAGGTTTAACATCAAGGATAAACACCCTACTACCGACTGCGATCTTCTACCGACTGAGATCTTTCTATCTTCAGCTTTCTTATGCTGCCTTTCTACAAACTTTCTTGTTTCTACTTCTAAATTTTCTTTCGCTATCTCACGAATTAAATTAGTTCTAATAACTATATCTTTTAACTCTTCGTGAGTTGGACAATAATTCTTATCTGGATTTGTAAACGGAGTGACGTAATTCTCTACATCATAAGGTAATCTTTTTGAGTACCCAAACAAAATGAAATGTGGTGAATCCCCTATGGTTTCATTATAAGAAGAATTAATACACAATTGAGCGAAAGGAAGAAAATTAGACCAATCATTACCCTTTTTATTCACGTAATGCCGTAAATAATTCTCTATTTGCAAGTTTGCACGCTCTATCAACGAGTTAGAAATTGGGGAGCGAACGGTTATCTCCACCTTTTTGATCTTCCAAAGCTTGCACAATTGTTTAAAGAACGACGAAACAAATTCACCCCCCCGATCACTGAGTAGCACATTTGGTGTGGTATGTCTCACAATGACCCTATGAAGCAAAGCATTAGCGATATGAATACCACTACGAGACGGGATAGCACATAACTCAACGTAACGAGTTAAAGAATCTTTAAAAACAAGAATATATTTAGCACCTGACGCTTTACTGGAGGTTAAAGGAACCGATAAATGTCAGTATGAACCCTACCAGAAGGTATGAATATTGGGACGGGATAATTGAAAATGGCGAGCTCTCTTAGGTCTATTACTTTCACCCTAATGACAGAAGAACATTCTTTACAGCATATCTATGCACTAACTTTGACATCTTTGGAAAGATGTACCGTTCTCGGATACGTTTTTCTGTTCTCACATGACCCAAAATGCCCAGCTCCTAAACTGGAATGATTAAGACTAAGAACTGTATAAATAAGAGAATTGGGAACTTCTATTAGATATTGCATTTCCTTTGTAACATAATACAAGATATCGTGAATGAGAACATGAGGGAAATTAATACTTTGACCATTTGTATTAATGGAATTAATGATTGGAGAAAGTCTTGAACACTTTCTTTGCTCCGTTTTTATCACATCGGATGTGAGATTGAAAAACTTCTTTGTAAGACAAGAATAATCGATACTGGAAATTGAATAAATCGGAGAGAGAGATGTAGGAAAACGAGAGAGGTAATCCGGGCAGATATTCTTTTTTCCTTCTATATAAAAGATTTCAGGATTGAACGAATTAACTTTGATGGCCCATCTTGCCATTTTATTATTTAAGTCTTTATTCTTAAAAATAGCCACTAATGGTTGGTGGTCAGTATAGATACGAATCTTATAACCGAAAACTATGTTTCTGAACTTAGCTAAAGACCAAGTAATAGCTAGTGCTTCCTTTTCAAGGGAACTATAATTCTTCTCTGCTTTACTTAACGTACGAGAAGCAAAGGAAACAGGACGGTCATTACCTTGATCATCCTTCTGTGCCAACACAGCACCTAAACCGACATTACTGGCATCTGTTGAGATAATAAATTCCTTATTAAAATCCGGAAATTGAAGCAATGGTTCGATTATTAACTTTCGTTTTAACGTAATCAAAGCTACTTGTTGTCCACTAGAGACAGAACGAAACTTGCATTCCTTTTTGAATAATGAATGTGATGGTTGAGCAAGAATGGGTCTGAAAACAAAGGCACGAAGATTACGAAAAAAAGACACGAATCCTATAAAAGAACGAGCAGAGGAAACATCGGTGGGAACCGCGAAACGACTTCAGGCCTGCAGCTATTAGCTAAGGATCAGCTGATAAACCTTTTGAACTGACCATACCTAAAATAACTAACGAACGTTTTAAAGAAATCTAGCCTTCCTCTAACTTCACTTTTTAATTTTGGCTTTCTTTAACCGCGGCAAAAACTAAACTAAGACTATGATAATGAGATTCTATATCTTTCGAATAAACAATTATGTCATCGAGATAAATTAATGCATGAATCCCTAATAAATGAGAGAGAGCGAGTCTATTACTTTACAGAAAAACATTGGACGAATTTTCACACCTTTCAGGCTAGCCATCCTTATATTCGGTATCGCCCTCTGGAGAAGAAAAGATAAATAAGGCTTGCTTTCATCAGCAACTTTTTATGCCCATATAGGAATTCAGGAGACATCTAACTTTGAAAGATATGGTGAAATTAACTCTTAACTTGGAACATTGTTTTCTTGCACATTAATGATAGGAGATTGGAGAGGTACAATACTTTTATTTAACTTTCTAAAATCCAAAATTATCTTTGGTTTTAATTCACCTTGTACCGGAAGAACAATAATCGGATTCGAATGTGGAGAATCCGAATTCTCTATGTAACCTTGGACGATACACTCGTCAATCCAGCTGTTAATATCAGCCTGAAATTTGTGCGGGAGTTGATGATTTGGAGTATAGAAATATTTTTGTGAGTCGGGCACAATTTCTATTTTGAATTCACCCAAAGGACAACATTCGACTTTATCATCCCCTAAAGCAATAACTTCTTTATGTGCTAAAAGAAAATCTACGATCTGCTCCAATTGAGCACTATCTTGCAACACCAACAAATCAGATTCTTTCTTCGATTTAGAAAGCAAAATTTCCTTGTAAACATCGCGAAGTTGATCATCAGATAGACCCTGCGACGATTCTATTTTATTTATAACAGAATAGGAACTGCGAAGAGAGAGAGGATTAGCATACGAAACAACTGTATTTTTATCAATTGTGATAGCGGACGGACTGAAATTTACACATTTTATTAACATAGTACCATCTAATATTGTACTAAGAACATTTGCAAAAAGAACATTTGATATGGAATTTTTCTCACTTACGAGATGAATATCATTAGGCGGCGAAGTTCCGGCCTGAGAACGAATATTAACAGAGAGAATGGCGCTAGAATAAGCTTCGAACTTAACTGTGTTCGGCAATGACAATTCATAACATTGATCGTTATAAATGGATAATTCATGAACAAAAGATTCATCTTCAAAATTAAGATGACTTAAATTGGACGGAGAACGAACGAGATTGCTTAGGTTCTTCAAAATAAAGTGGATTGTGATTTATCGTACATTGCGAGGAATCGATACTGGTTTTTTGGATCATTGTTAATGGATCATAAACAACCAGAGGAATTTGTGTGCACCCAATACTTTCATTCATATATAAACACTCATTTTTAAAATCGAAAACTACCGGTAAAGAACCTAAAATATCCGTACCAAGAAGCATATTCCCGCTGAACGAACATTGATCTCCGACAACAATTGCATGTATATTAAACAGACGATTATTTAACATCATTTGGAGTTTGACACGTCCCAAATTGGGTACGACGTTACCAGAGATAGATTTTAAGACTATGTTGTTTTCTTCTAATTTGAGAGGATATAACTTCTTTAAACTCTCGAATACCTTCCATCTAAGAAGCGAGACCCCACTCCCCAGATCGATATACGACGTTATCCCATATATAAACTCATATTCGACCGTCAAATCGATCTTAACATAAAAACTTTTCCCTATAAGAGGATTGTCTTCAACACTATTTACATCAGTGAGACACGGATTTGAATTAACTATATTGACTATATTAGCCTCTAAATTGGACATCACCACATTGCGAGACTGAGAATGCGTGGTCCCATTCAAAAAAATGACCCCCTAGACGAAGAAGAATGAACAGAATTACTAGAAAAACGATGCGGATTACGCAGATTTGCACAGCGGTTTCGGGAGAAATCGTGCGGAAAATGAAAATTTGCACAGCGGTTCCGGGAGAAATCGGACGGCTGTTGCGGAATAAATTGGGTATATTTTTGCCCAACTGATTTATTTCTATCATATTTATTATAAAGACTTGCGTCAGGATCATAATTAGGATCTAAAAGACTTACCTGGACTTCAGGATTCTCTTCAGAAAAACGATACGAGTGTGGAGATACGTCTCTTACTATTTTGTTTCCGGGTTTCTGTACCGCGGTTTCATCGTAATTAAATCGCATATTACGCCCCTTATTTACATTATTGGCACCCTTGGAATATGAACTTGTCATATTTTGACCCTGATTCCCATTATAATGACTTCTGGAATAGTTTTGAGCATGGTCAAAACGTGAATTTGACCCTCCTTGAACAGTCGGATTTTTACCAAAACTTGCTTGGTTATGATTAACACTGGAGTGTTTTTGAGAATAATTATTACTATTTTTAGAATAATTAGGATGATTTGAATGATTTATAACCCTGAAACGACGTAAACCTTCCTCCGAAAGAGGTTGCCAAACTGTGCCCCGACATTTAGCTTCCGAACCCCTAGAATGACTTTTGAAACACAGACTACAGAAAGGTCGAAAGATACAAGCGGCAGTGCCGTGTCCATTATTCTTCGAACATTTCGCCGACTCAAACATGGTTCCTTACATTGGGACTCCTTAGCAACAGAATTTCACATTAGAAAAAGAACGACACCGATAAAAAACTTGGGAACACTTTTACATTATAAACTGAATGTGTGTTTGAGGGAGGAGGGAGAGATTTCTCCGTTTTGCGTAGGCATACACCGGACTTAGACTGAACAGAATTCGATGTTCTGTTAAAAGAAGAAGCTACTTTACCATTATTTAAGACACTTTCTTTCGTTAAATTACGTTTGTACCGCTGTTGAGGTATGAATTATCTATGCAAATTCTTCATGTATGATCTTTTGGAAAATTGAGGCTTGACATATCGAATATTATAAATTAGAGAAAATAAGAGGAAGACGGACGCTGTTCGTCACTAAACTTTATTTATTATGTAATAACTCAGCAGAATCGATGAAAGACTGTAATGACTTCTGAGCCTCTGTTAAGAACTCGGGCAATGAATGATTAAGTGACCATTTGGTACCTACAAAATCACTGAACGTTTCGAACGTGGATTTAGAGACGAGCGGATTGAGAACTAATGAAAGATCATTTTTAAACGACTCCCAGGAAACAGCCCCCCTAAGTTCTGGCGTACTTTGCACCAGGTAAGCGACATTACCTTCTTTCTGAGAGACAAACCTTATAGGCCCTCAATTTTTCTATATCGCTTGTGATCCCTTCATCTGCGAAGTAAGCGTCAACAGAATTAAACCAACCTGATAATTGAGGCCCACACCAATTATTATTAACAAACCCTATCAGCAAAGGAATATTCGGACGTGAATGCGACAACCTGTCAATTGTTAAGAACTGGACGTTGGCGATGTCTCGGAATTATGGAAAGAATCAGGACCGAAGAAATATTTGTGGCTACGTTTTCGTCAGCAGACTAAATTTTACATCAATTAACAATATCTCATCAGCGTTAGGCATTATCCAGGAATGTTGTCAAAACTTGAAATGTCGTCAGTGGACATGAATGAAAAAATATTAAGAAAGAGATGGAAATGGACAACACAAACGAAAACATATACAGACATATACAGACGAATATATGAAGAAAATATGAAATACTAAAAAAACCCAAAACTTACAAACTGCACTCTTCTAGTTGACTATTTCGATATACTGCACGTGATATCCAATATATATATAAAAGAAAATATTAAAAGAGAAGGACATTTGCCTTCTTTGTTAGCAATCATTAATAAAAAAAAATAATAATAATAAAAAAATAATAATAATGAAAGAAAATAATAATAATAATAAACTCTGTTTCCTGTCTACCCTGCACCTATTTGGGTGGGTAGAATCCTCCTTGCGAAATTTTCTGAACCTTCTGAATGCTTCCAATAACGAACGCGGATCCAGATCGAAGAATTTGGAAATTTTTCTTTTCTCCACAAAAACGGTTTCTAAAACCACAATAAAAGAAAATAACAACAAGAAATGATAATAATATATATACATATATATATATAAACAAAAAATATATATATAATATATATATATATATATATATATATATATATATATATATAATGATATATAGATACTAATAATTGATCATCTATCTTCCCTTTGGATTGGGGAAGAAAGCTATTTTTTATAGCGCTGATTCGATTCACTCTCGCAGATAGCACACTTCAACCGCATACAATCCTTCAACGAGGTGAGACATTTCTTTAGTTATGTAAACCCAAATATTTCACGGACAATAATAACTTCTCTCATTCAGTAAGAGAGGAAAAAAAAGAAAGAGAGAAAATTATTTTATTTTTAATATATATTATATATATTATATATATATATATATATATATATATATATATATATATATATATATATATATATATATATATATATATATATATATATTATAATAAATATGTATAATATATAATTGAAAAATATAATATATATATAATTACAATTATATATACATATTCTATTATAT
Source organism: Trachelipus rathkii (assembly GCA_015478945.1). Lineage (NCBI taxonomy): Eukaryota > Metazoa > Arthropoda > Malacostraca > Isopoda > Trachelipodidae > Trachelipus > Trachelipus rathkii. The sequence continues at coordinate 33,680 of JABUQX010041654.1, forward strand.
ATATATTATGAATATTATATATTATATAATTATAATTATATAGTATATATATATATATATATATATATATATATATAGATTAATATTATAAAAACAATTTTATTTGTATTATTTATATCGTAAATGATTACAATAAATTGAGAAAAAGAAAAAAAAAAAAATAACAACAATTACTTTCCGATATGAAATTTACCGTTATAAAAATTTCGCTCTAATATGTGGGTAGTGAATCCAGGAAATAACCAGATTCCTCTGAACAAGGCAATGAGAAGAAATCGCTAGCCTGTTCAAAACGGGGGTCTCTTTTATATTAATAAATGAGTTAAACAAAATATTCTAATGAAATGATTGACAAATTGAAAAAAATCGACAATCCCTTTAACAAAAGTAATTATATAATTAATTTGCTATGTATATAAATAAAAGATATCCCACAATATTTGGAACAGAAAATGATTATTAAAAAAATATATTTAAACAGCTGTGTGCTTAAATGAAAGAACAAATATTTTCATGCACGAGACTACTAGAGTAATTATAATGACGTCATCAACAATAAACGTGAGGGAGCCAATCACAGCGAAGATGAATTATTGACATTTAACTGCGCATTAAAATAAATGATTTTCTTCAATAAAATAATGACTATTATTATAATAAAGAAAAGAATGTTTTATCAAATAAATAAATTATTGATTAATACAAAAAAACAATTAGATAATTTTCACAGACCTCTAGATACACAGTATACCTTATAATCTTGATACCAACTATTTTTAATCCTCTAATGTGTCAACAATGGATATCCTCATTTTTCATGAAGGCGAAATGGATGTCGTGAAAAGAATACTTCTCAATGAAGAACGACGAATATTCTTGAAGAAAATCTTGAAGGAAAATAGGCATCAACGTAGTAGACCACTTCTTTCGGTCGCCATCAATCTTTTGATTGAGAAAATAAAATATATCTTCAGTAGATATCTTAGCGTAGAAAATGATGAATAAAAGAAATATGAACGACAGATTTGTCCACAAAATAGTCCTGTGACACGCGTCGGCAATTCTTCTTTCCCCTGTTTCTATATCTTCCTATATATTACAGGTCTTTCTTTTCTTAGACTCGTGTTAAACCTACATGGAAGCATCGGATTTCTGTCACGGTACAGCCAATTCTTCTTTCCCTGTTTCTATAACTCTTTTTATATTACAGGTCTTTTCTTTTCTCAGACTCGTGTGAAACCTACATGGAAGCATCGGATTCTAGAAGATAGATTCTTTAAGATTTTCAACCTGTGGACTTACGCTAGAAGATATATCTACA
>JABUQX010041654.1:40000-58592 GCA_015478945.1 Trachelipus rathkii
GAAGCTACCGCACTATCTGGAAACATTAATTTTTAAATGTTTCCCCTATTATTCTAGCACACGAGGTTTAAAGACATTTTATCATCCACTACCTTTAATGCCCATAGTATTTCGGTTTGTATAACGTGATCTTTAGTGCCAAAAAATATTGAAAAATTCAGCGAACAACTCGTATGTGCAGACGCCTTAAAAGATCAAAAAGAGTCATTTCAATTATTTGAGGAATGATTAGAAGTTGATTGGAATGGTCATAATTTTCAGCGCAACACTATTCATATTATTTGTATTATTAAGAACACGTAACCGAAAAAAGTTTTTCAATGATGGTTGGGTCCAGCTGAGTTTTGATTAAATCAAATGAGTTTCCATTCTTGAATGTAAACTTCGGCTTGGCGCCCCATGTTAGAATAGATCAAAGTTCTTTTACATACTTTACATATGCCTTGAACTATCAGGTCCTTTACCCAACCAACCTGATAAATTGTGGGTTCAGTTTGACGTCCACCACTGGTCGTTAAAGTTAGTTTTTTGATTTCCAGAGGCGATCCAATCATTTCTATAAATAATAAGAATAGTAGGTTTGATTTCCACAGGCGAGCCGCAATCACTTTTTCAAACCTCAAAAAAAAAAAAAACCTTAAAAAGTATAAATCCCTAAAAGAAAAAAGATATAAATAGATTGTCATCTTAAAGTCATAACAGTCTAAAACCATCCATACACCCAATCACCTTCAATCCAAAAGGAGGAATTTTGGAACAACCTCTACGAACAGAATAGGAAGAATAGTAGGGAATAGAGAAGAAAAAAAATAGAAAGAAAGAAACAGGATAGAAGTATATTTATGGAATGTCAATTCCTCGCCAAACCTTTTCATTCACTTATCAAAAACATCTCTTATTCCACAAATATACGAGTAAGGAAAAAAAGTATATAAAAATATGCAATTTGTTCCATGGATCATTTTTCATATGTTTTGAAATTTTACAATTTCCCTGACTTTCAGCATATTTTTATTGGAATTTCAAGGGAATTTCCCGACTTTTAGCATATCTTAAAACGTTTCCCTGACTTTCCCTGGCCAAAAATTTTTTTCCTGACTTTCCCTGACTTTCCCTGACTTTCCAGAAAGTGTTGAACCCTGATATATATATATATATATATTATAATATATATATTATATATATATATATATATATATATATTAACTATAGATATATATATATATATATAATATATATATATATATATATATATATATATATATATATATATTTATATATATATATACTATATATATATATATATAATATATATATATATATATATAAAGTTAACTTTCTTTATAACACTTTTGAAAATATTGCTGGATTGTGGTGAAGTAAAAGAAAAAACTGTTCACAGTATTGGGCGGATATTTTTTATAAACGTTTTCCTAAAATATATTTCCTGCTTCTGAAAATGAAAATAATTTCTTTGAATATATGGAGGGGGAGACTGGAAAGGAGAGTAATTTTTGGGCTAGTACTGCCATGTTTGGGAATTTAGCTTTGTTCACTTTCTCCACCAATTAAGGAATTCTTCTTTTACCAGATTAGAAATTGATTTTTTCTGGTAAAAAAAAAAAAAAAATTTTCTTTAAGAATTTTGCCTTTTGAAGAGCCACTGAAATTTTTCATTTTTTCATTTTACACTAAACTGACTCGTTGTCCACTTTCACTTTCTTCAAAACTTATTAAAAACTAAATAACTTTGCAGTAATTTCTTTTCTTAATGCTCCTGTGGATTTGAGGTGGTACTTTGGGCAAATCTTAAGTTTATGTTATATAATGCTCGTTCCTTGAAAAATGACTCATCGCACTGAACCTTTCTTCTGTACTTACTTGACTACTATTATTCATTTTTCTACCTTCATTATTTGCATATTTTTTTCAAGCATCCATTTTTCTACTCAATTCTCTTAATATATCATTAGAAAATAAAGTCACCAGTTAGTATCTTGGACGCTTAACTACAGTATTTAAAAACGATTGCTTTGTTTTTTGTAAATTCACTTTGATCCTTTTTCTTCTCTCTTATAGCTATTTCTAAACACCTCTAATGCCTAACTTCAACTGCTTCTTTCTTCTCTGGCCTTGTCGTCCTCACGAGTTTGAGACGATATGCTGGAGAGCTTCAAATTATGTAGGAATTAATTGATGATATAATTGATTTTGCCTTATAGTTTCCGTAACCATGAGAAATGGTTGCAAAACTCTTAGAATTTTTTCAAGTATTTGCCATTTATTAGCAGTCAAAGCTTAAATGATTGATTGTTCTATAATATAAACTTGCACAGGTTCATTTTCAAAAACTATTCAATATTAGAAGCAATCACATATGTGCTATTCCACCTTTTATTTACATCTTGAATTGGCATAAGTGGGCTGCAAGATGTGGATCCAAGTCTCTTTGTATTCTTTTAAGTTCATTACAAGCTTAAAAACTGGAATGAATGAAATTGTGTACAAATTTTCATACATTTCGTTATTAAATCATACTGTTCTTTAATAAATTGAAGTTTATGAATAAAACAAGAAAAACATGTGTATCCTGCTAAATCAGTTCCAAGTTTCATGTTATATGCTCCATCTCGAAGGGTCAAATGGATTATGTTAGGAGGAATTTCCCCATTATTCATCGTAATTTCAAAACTCATAGTGATTTTAAATCCAGAATGAGAACCTGGTAAATACTTGCATGGAGTACAGCCAGGTCCATTTTTTCCAAAAACTCGCTGGTAAGCCCAGAGTGCAGTGAAAAGAAATAAATTGAGTCGTTTGAAATTATTTAGATTCTCTATATATCTGTAGTAAATGATATTCTGATCAAACTTAGATAGCTTCTCGTATACTGTTGAATTCCTTTAATTTCTGTTATGAAGTAACAACGGTAACATTTTCTCATACCAAAATGATTATCTACTTCAGGACATAAGAATATTTTGGGTTAAGATGGGCAATAAGTTCTATGAATCCCTTCCCTTCTGTGACTGTGAATGGCTGGTACTTCATTGCGAATAAAATTCATTATTTTTTCTGTGATTTGGGGTCATTTGATAGCCACCTAAATCTTTCTCTGGGGAGAAACCTCTCCTCAAAGCTCAAATCCTATTTTACAGCTTGGATTTTATTGCTCTTTTGTTGGTTTCCCCGTTCTAGAAAATACAAGACTCTCCCTTTTAGTATTAACATTTTTGGACTTCCAGATATTCTTTTCAGATTGATTTTCCATTATTCTCATGAAGTGGCATTGTTACTAAATATAAGATGTTTAATTCGAAAAGTTATGGTTAATAATATTTTGCTTTTTTACATTTATTTATAGTTAAAGGCCATCAAAGAAAAAAAAAAAAATTTTTTCCGAATTCGTAACGGACATAATAATTTTGTGATTCCGGCTAATTCAGGTTCCGGCCGGAACTGAAAAATTCTTCCTGAGTCCGGTAAACACCCCCAATATTATCTTATATTATATACTTACGGATATATACTATAATATATAATATATTATATACTATATATATATATATATATATATATATATATATATATATATATATATATATATATATATATATATATATATATATATATATATTATATATATCATATATAATATATATATATTTATATATACAATTAATAATACAAAACTGAAAAGAGTACCTTACATTACGGAATCCCAAATGAAATGCCAGGGAAAATTAAAATCTCTCATTATGACTATATAGCTATAGGTGCATTTTTCTTTATTGTGGCACTGACATCTCTTATTTTTTCACCATTCACCTATTCTGATGAATTTATTATGCATTAAGCGATAATTCTAAACCACACAGATTCAATATCATATTAGTTTTAAATGTCCAGTCATTAACCACAGAATTTAAAAAATACTTTAATAAAAATGCGCCACATCACCACCCTTCTTTCCTTTACGCTAGGTAAAATAAAAAGAATATCCCATCATATTTCATAGTTCCTAATAAAGAGTTCTCCATACAAGCTTAAGTTATGCAAAAATGTCTAGATTCTCTTTATGATATTTAACTAATCAGCTTCACCTTCTTTATTTCAAATTAATCGATAGCATTGTTTTAAGAAGGCACTTTGATATTCAAAAATGCTGTACTTATTGCTATTCACTTCTTATTTGAGCCTGTAACAAACACTAGTTTAATCTTATTAATTACTGATTTACAGCCATTTCTGTAATTATTTATTTTAAGATCTTAGTCTCCACCACCCAACTTTACCTTTAGTTTTTGAAAGGACAAGTAGTAACCAAACTCGGCACTGAAAAAGCTCAACACTCTTTATGACTCAAATAAAACTCTGCCTTCTGCAAAGGAAATTGCTTGCCCAGAAATTCTCTTCCATAAATCCAAAAACCTAATATTTTCAGAAAATACATAATTTCCTAACCCTTTCATTTACACCTAAGCCCTATTCTCCATTCTGACCTGCACCTAAACATATGTCTATATCAAATATCAATTTCGAATGCAATGGAGTTAGGTTCTAAAAAATTATTACTTTTTCATAGTAAATTTTTACGTTTTCTTAGGTGTTTATTGTATAAGATGTCGCTCCACTCTTCATTAGACTGTATTTAATATATATGAAAATAATGTTTTTATGGAACCTTTCATAGAGTGGAAATAATAATAGTCACTGAAGTATAAAAACAACCCATTTCTTTATACTATTGATTCAGAGTTTCTACAACCTTTAATCAAAAGTAGCAGTATAGTACAATTTACAGTCAGAACTTCTACAACCTTAATCGTAAGAAAGCTATATAGAGCATTTTACAATCAAACTTTCCATTTAAAAATAATAAGAATTTGCCTTCATCCTTTATACTTACATTTACAAAAGAAAACAAATTTACTAATAATTCCCACACCCTTTATAATACCTTAATCTATGATTTCATAAAAAGCTAGTTGCATCACTATAAATAACCTAACTATATACTAAACATTATAAAAATACAAGTACAAATATTTAGGTAATAGTTGAGTAAAGCAGATTCGGACAAAATATCTATATTTTTTTTTTATAATGATTTTTTTTTTAAATATATCTTTTGTCCCCATATAAAAGTACTAAAACAGCATTGCCAAACATCTCTCATATATAAATTTAATCAATCTACCCCCCAAAAATTTTTTTTTAAATTCGGGTTAGGACCCATTAAGTTTAGGTTATGATAAGTTTTATTGGTAATAGTAGCACAGAGGGGCTTTACCCCCGATTAGTGATGGGTAAATGCCCGGGCACTTAAGAATTGGGCAAATGCCCTGGGCATTTATCTGGGCATTTGTCCAATTTGGGCATTTTAGAGGGCATTTATACTTTTATTATTATTATTATTATTATTATTATATTATTATATATATATATATATTATATATATATTATATATATATATAAATTTATTATAATTATATATATATATAATTATATATATAATATATATATTATATAATATATATATATATATATATATATATATACCGGTATATATTATATAATACAATATATATATATATATATATATATATATTATATATATATATATATTATAATATTATATATATATATATTATAATATATAATATATATATATATATATACTATATAATATATATATATTAGTTATAATTGGTTTAAAACTACAAACTTTTGGTTTTAAAAACTACAACTTCATATCTCAAAAACACAATAGATACAGGAAAAGGGAATATATTGATGGAATCCTGGTAACATTTTGGTGCGAGAAAAATGTTAAAAAAAAAAAAATAAAAAAAAGGAAATTAAAAAGTAAAAATAAATAAATAAATAAATCATATCTCAAAAACTACAATAGCTACAGCGAAAGGAATAAATTACTTTTTGGAATTCTTGAAAATTGTAGTAGGAAAAATGTAAAAAAATAAATAAATAAATTAAATAAATAAAAATTAAATATGGCTATTTTTTTTTTAGGAGCAGGGACATAGTATATATATATATATCTTATTTGTAAAGGTATTACACGGCAATGTAGTGGGCTCGAAGCCGAGGGGGAACGCAGGGGGGGACGGTTTTCCACTATAGCATTATATTATTTGTAAGGTGGATATACACCGGGCAATGTTAGGGGCTCGAGCCGACGGGGGAACGCAGGGGGGGGACGTTTTCCATCCCCGTAGGGGAGGGGCGGAGGAACCCCCAGCGACACCCAAATACCAAAAGAGCGGGGGCCGGAAGACCCTCCCCGGGAGGGGGAATTAGTCCTACCCCGTTGTTCCCCGGAAGGCCGAGGAGACCCCGACTTCCTGCCTTCGGTGCGGTATACCCTATGGGGTATTCTTTAGTAAAAAAAAAAAAAAGCAATAATAAAAAGGTCTATTTATTTTAACGAGTAACCAATAAGAGGATGTCTCTAAATAGGCTCTCTAATCATATACTATAATTATTAACAATAATTTTTATTTTTATTTTATTTATTTTACATTTTCCTATGTAAATTTACCAGGATTCCAAAAACTGTATTCCTTTTTCGCTGTAGCTATTCGATTTTTTTAGATAATTTTTTTTTTTTTTTTTTTTTTTTTTTTACAGTTTTCCGCACTAAAATGTTACCAGAATTCCAACAATGTATTCCTTTTCCCTGTATCTATTTTAGTTTTTGATATATGATTTGTAGTTTTAAACTCCAAATAGGACCTATCAAAAACTCTCATATTTATCATATATATGAGATATATATTTATAATATATATATATATAAGAGCTAGTTAGGAAAATGTAAAAATGAATTTGAAAGGATTAATGAAAATCTAAAAATTATATGAAAAGGGGAAAATTAGAAACAAGTAAATTTAAAAATGAAAAACGAAATTAATAAAAAAGAGGTAAAAAGAAAAAAGAAAAAGAAAAGAATACCAAAGAAGGAAACGAAAAAGGAAAAAAAAACTACAGAACACAGACTAGCAAAGACTTTTACTGTCCACTCAAGGGCTAGGTCTGAGGGATATTTGAGGTTACCGTCTTAGAGCGTTAGATCCCACTTCCCACCATCTGCAAGATCCAGCGGTGAACGTCAATAATTGTTATTACCAAAATATTATTGATAGTGTGATCGATGACGTCACCGGCTTAGAACGTTAGGAAATAACCCTCTAAGCGGTAAACATCAAAACTGTTATATAAGTTAGGGGCTCAAATGATCAATGAGACTACCGATTTAGAACGTTAGAACTAACCCTCTAAGAGGTAAACATCAAAACTGTTCAATATAAGTTCGACGCCCAAAATTCTTTTAAGATGTACTTTTAACATTTTTCCAAATGATCTCAATGAGTTCGTTGATTTCACCTTATCTAGGGGTCATTAACTATTTCTAGTGTTTTTAGTAAAGATAAAGATTCGGTTTGAATTTGAAGTTCACAGACCCAATTCCTTAAGGTGTTTAGTCTAACTTTTTTCTTGATAAATCGATGTTGCCCGCTGTTCAGTATTTTATTAAGAGAGGACTATCCACTTCTCAATACATCGTAAAAGTGAAGAAATTCTTTGCTATATTGGTTTGAAATCGTTTATGGACAAATTTTATTGCCTCATTACATTTGTCCTACATTAGTTAAAATCATATATCTGATAAAGAATTGCCGTGAATCCGATATTTTCAAAATTTAATTTAGTTATATTTTGAAGACTTCTATTAATTTCCTTCTCAATTTTCTTGCTTCTAAAGAATGTATATCTAATTCGCGTAGTCATTTGGTCGTATGACTTACCTTTCAATTCTGGTATTAATTTGGTTGCCCTTCTTTGAATTTCTTTCAAATTTTTCTATGTCCTTTTTGAGGTATGGGGCTCCCAATAATCTCTACTGCGTATTCAGATTGAGGTCAAACTAATGGTCTTTATAAAGAGGACCACAGTTAATTACTATTCTTTAGAGGGCCTTGCTATATGCCTTCGTACACGGTTTATATTGGCCAATTAAAAGCCTCAGGAGTCTTATTCTTGTCTCAACAAGCTTCAGCACTCAGCTTGGGTCTCGCTGTCAGAGTCTTAACATCCTCCTATTAGTTCATAGAGGTCACATCCGAGATCCCGAACATTTCTCACTGAACTACTTTTTTGGTAACTGACCCATCTTTTTTTGTGTAATCGTCACTGGTGCCTCCCTTGTCTCCAGACAGATAGCGCTCGCCCACACGAAAACATGGCTCTACGCGTAACCCTCTTAACCGATTTTATCCCGCTATAAAATTTCATTGCCATGTTTAAAAAATTCACAATCTTGTTCAAATATCGTGAGAAGAGCGGATAGTCTTTTTTTCACATATTATGGCAACCTTTAAGAGGAAGAACTACTGAAACTAACAGAACGCAACTTACTTAAACGCACTAACAGTACCCCTTCCAAGCTAGTCTGTTTAGTATATTTTGTTTTACTTAATCTTTGGATGTGCTCTACTGTCTTAACAAACAAAATTCTTGTTATGATATTTGAAATAAGTATATTATTTACTATTTTTTATCTTTTTTTTTTCCCATGTAAAATATGGAATTTGCTCAACTTAGAGCAGATCTGCTGTTTCTAAGCTACCCAAACAATTTCATAATATATATATCTATATATATATACATATATTTACTTTGTTGGATGTGTCCATTGTCAATGTGACATATGAGTTTGCTCACTCAGAACAGTTTCTGTTTCTAAGCATCAAACATCATAGTGTGTTGGATGTGTCCACTTTCAATGCGACAAAAGAGTTTGCTCACTCAGAACAGTTTCTGTTTCTAAGCATCAAACATCATAGTGCTACAAGTGGGTAAAATGTTGTTTTTGGATTATTTTCCTACTCAGTGTGATCGAGTATATCACCGACTTAGAACAGATATGTTCTAAGCCGTGAACATCAAACCTATTATCCCCTACAGTCTTAATTCAGTGTGATCGAATTAGATCACCGTCTTAGAACAGATATGCTCTATGCGCGGTAAACATCAAAGCTATTAATTACAGTTCTTCAGTGTGATCGATTAGATAACCGTCTTAGAACAGATATGTTCTATGCAGTAAACGTCAAAGCTATTTATTACAGTTATTCATTACAGTTAATTGTAACAGATGTTCTATGCAGTGAACATCAAAGCTATTTATTACAGGTTAAGGGGAGACTTCAAAACTAGACCCCCTACTTTTTGAAAGCAAAATCAAAATTTTCACATTTTTTTTTATTATCCCTAAATAGTTAGAAAAATTCCTCTGAACATCATAGCGTAATTATTTTTTAAAAATTCTAAATAGTTTTTTAGATACTGAAATTTATTTAGAGAGGTGTCGAACTAAAAAATTTCAATTCCAGTCAAAATTGCAATTCCAGGTTTAGGATCAAAAATGTTTTATTTATAAATTATAAAAAAATTAATTTTTTTTTTCATATTCTCAACCTCTAGCTCATTCTTCGGATTTTACTCAGTCAAATAAATGGAGCCGTAGCCGGAGCCGGAGCCGTAGCCGGAGCCGGAGCCTGGATATATTTTTTTTCATGAAATAATTTTTTTTACATGAAAAATTTATTGGCAGAAGATGGCTGAAACAATTTTCAAATAGTGACAGAATCCTTAGTCGGATCCGGATCAGGATCCGAAGTCAGAGCCCGGAGTCGAAGTCGGAGCCGGAGTAGATTTTTTTTCCCGGAACAATATTTTTTAGAGGGACTGCCTCCTGAACAATATTCAAATAGTGCAGAAAACCTTTATTCGAATCCGGAACTGAAGCCGAAGTTGGAGCTGGAGCCGAAGCCGAAGCCGAAGCGGAGGCCGGAGCCCGGAGACCGGAGGCCGGAGCCGGAGCCGGAAGCCGGAAGCCGGAGCCGGAGCGGAGCCGGACTTCCGGCGTATTGGTTTTTTCTAAAAGAATATGATTATTTTTATACTGGAAAAATTTAATGCCACGAGACGTACTGGAACGAATTTTCATAAATAGTTACCAGAAACTTAGTCAGATCCGGATCCGAGGTTGGAAGTCGGAGGCCGGAGCCGGAAGCCGGAAGCCTGGAGGCCGGGAGCCAGACTGGGAATGAATTTTTTTTCAAAAAAAAATATTTTAGGTGAAAAAAATTTTAAATGCCACGAAGAGCGTCCCGACAGCCGCCACCCCCCCGCAACACGCCACCACCGCGCCCCCAACTATATATATATATACTCCTATATATACGTATATATATATAGTTGTCCCTCGTTTAGACCGCTATGGGGTTAGCCTGTTCAGTGACCACACCCCCCCGCGTTATAGCCGACATCTCACCCTATAACTTTAACTTCCTTGAAAATTAATTAATTTTTAAAATTCTTTACCTTTTGTATAAGGTGAATAAAATATCAGCAGTATTTTATTTATCCTTAAAAAAGTTGAAATAAAATTTGTACATAATAATCGTTATTACCAGGTCTCGTTTTCTTATAGGTATGATGACATATTAATTGACTACGTAATTCAGTCTTAGGGATATAATTACATACAACTGTTTTACAGCCGCCAGTACCTGTGCGCCACTTCCATTTGCAGCTAAAACACATGTTTCTTTTATTAAAATGAAAAAATATACAATGTATAATAAACCTTTATAAAAATTTTCGGAAATAATATTTTTTATTATTTAATTTAATAGTCTAAAAAGTATTGTAATATATTTTATATAGTTAATCCAATTATGGCGCACAAAATATTTTCTTCCAAAGGTTGTAAATGAAAGTTGAAGAGTTGGAGAGAGGCGGCTTCCCGAATCGTAGATTGCATACCTGGAGACCCTCGAATGGAATCAGTGTGTCATTTTGCACTGGTAGTCGGAATCCGCGATCCAGAGCTAATCCCGGATCAGTGCCGGTAGTTTGAAATGTCAGGCAACCAATTGGAAACGTTCAGAGCCGGTTCGCTGTTTCTAGTGTTTGATTTGTTATTTTTTCCTGCAATCAGCTGGAGCAAATTTGGTGGATCCAAATTTACTGCGAACTATGTCTACGAGGATGGATTGATCTGGGCAGATATCCAATGTATAATCATCTTATTGTGTCGAACTATTACTTCATATCTTTAGATATGTGGATTTCCCCGGGGAATCCCGGAGGACCCGGCGTGGCCGCATGTCACGTTCTTGGGTATGTTAAAATGTGTTTTTAAGAAAATTTTTTTTGAGATCAAGATAAATGAAATATTGTTCACAGGTAAGATATATCGTGTTCTGAAAGTTTGGTCATAGATCAATAGTGACACGAAAAAATTCCTTAAAGTCTCCTCAGGCCATCTAACGTGGATCTACTCTCTCGGAAGATTCGGAGCCGGATCCGGAATCAGTTTCCGGTACGCTACCAGACAGTTCCGATTCCTGGTGTTGTGCAATTCAAATGCGCTTATAATACATTTTCTTTTTCCAGTGAAGAATAATTCTTTAGTATCTACAAGAATATCCTAAAGGTTTATTGCCAGAATTTGTGTTACCCAATTTCAAATAGGATGACCAAAGAGTATTTGGGCTCCAATCGCCTGGTATGCGGGAAAGGTGAAGTTCGGAGCCGGAGCCGAAGCAGGAGCCGGAGCCGTGGTGTTAAAAAAGTTTTCAAAACTATTTTTTTTTTAGCGAGTGATACAGAAAAACTGAACAATTAATCTCAAAGTATCGACCCAGCAGTAAACTCACCGACATATCAAACTAATTCTTTCAAATATGTAGCATGAGTCATCACTATTCCCTCTCTAGTTAGATACATGTTCCCTCCTCTTGCTTAATATTCCCTCTGTGTTTCGGGAGTTGGCCGGAGTGATCGGGAGCCGTATATGACTCAAATCCCCTGTGTATATACATTTTTTCACAGCAAAACCAATACATGTTTGTCTTAAGTGAGTAGCCAATAAATAATTTATTGCAAAAAAGATGTTTGAACTGACTTCATCCTCACATCTTCCGACAAGTATGATAAGTGCCAAGAATCATCAATCTCGTGATAAACAGTCGTGAGTTTGGAGTTCGAGACGCAGACTCGGCTTATCCCAAATCGGCATTAACTCTCTCTCGGTAGCCAGCGAGCTTAAGCGATTTTTAATACCGAGTCGCTAAGGATAATAATTTATTTTAATGTAGATACTCAGTTAGACACGCTCTCTCCTGAACAATTTTCCTCATAAACATAGTATTTTCCGAAAGTCATCCGTCTTAGTCGGAAGATTTACTCTCTCCAGGGAATCCACCGTGCGTGCCTCAGCCCGGGAAGGTTTCATGCCGTTCCGATGCATTCCGGATTCTTGAGTCGTCTTACATTCAAATTTTTTTGAAAACAGAAAAATAATACAAAATCCATGTAATTTACGTGAAATGTCTTATGCTATCTTTATGTAATTAGCTTTGAGAACATCGTTATTGCACTGCACCTTGTATTCTATTATAATAGCCAGCGAAGATTGAAGCGTATATGACTGAACATTTCATAAATACGCTCTCGCTCTCTCTCGCAACTTGTGAAACATAACATAACAAGACTTTCCGCACGAGCATTTCGCTACAAAGGAATTAGGCCGGAGCTAGGGTATTTATAAGGCAGCCCGGTCGCTTGGGAGTCAAGAGCCGGAGATTGGGTATGATTTTTTTCCCAATAAAATATTTTTTTTAGGGTGAAATGAACCATTGCAATGCCCAGAAAACGTACCTGAACAATCATTGCAAATTATGCATAATAGTGTAGACACATGTGATTAAACACATTTGATGCGCGGATCTCCCCTTATTTCCGTGATATCTCAGATTTCTATAGGACCTATCCTTTTGGTATAAATTTTTTCAAGAGGAGAATTTTTCGTGCTAGAATTGAGGTTAATTTATTCCAGATAGACTATTCGTCCTGAACCAGTTTGTACATATTCAAAGTAAGTAGCACGAACAATCATTAATCGAAGAACTACCTCTAATGTACGAGCCGCAGCGTCTCGTATGCGATAAGAATCCCATGCGAATTCACGTGTTAGTTCCGAGTCCGAGTTGATTATATGCACAAGTGTCCTTTTACTATGGTATATATTGAATCAAAAAACGCCTAGAGCAATTTTTTGTTTTTTCCTTACATACAAATTTTAGTGTTGCTGACTTAATGAAAGGAAGGCTCCAGGGCTTTATTAAGTGGCCAGCTGCATTGCAGCAAAATAATAGTGTCACGCGATCCTTTGCTGCTTTGAAGCTTGGGCCTCGCTTTTCATTTTTAGAAATGTATGTGCGATCTGGCATTTTTTTTTTCAGAGAAGCCCAGTTTCATCAGCATTGAAAACTTGTTCAGGCAGTTACCCTTTATCTTCATTTATTTTCATAAATTCATCTGGGAAAAGTTCTTGCTGCTTCATTATCTGCTGTTGTACAAATATTTTTTATACGAATATTTTTTAAAGAAAAAACGCTTTTTGAAATTATCAAGCCAACCCTGGCCCTAAATTTATACTTTGTCATTTCGATTTTTAAACTTATCATATAGAGTAGAGGGCCTTTTGTTCTTAACGTTATTCCGTCGCAAGGCACTCGTTTTTGATTCATGCTGTCTTTCGAGCCAGATATTTAATGCCTGTTCAGTTTTAACCAACGTATCATCTCTCAGACGCTTGCCATTTTAGATGCACTTAAAGATCTTCCTAGTATGACTGCGTTTCTTTTTTCTTTTCTTTGTTTTTAATTGTTCGAACTGTCGATTCATTTCTCCCGTATTTACATTAAAACAGTTGTTATAGAAGAGCCAGCTCTAATTAAATTAAAAATTTTTATCCTCTTATCCAGTGATATTATGCCAATCTATTGCTTTTTTTTAGGAATTGTGGTTTGTGGTATGTTTCGTTTTCTCAAGCTATGATAAAAAAAATATTTATAAAATACTGTACACTATATAATTTGTTAATATTTCAGCGAGAGAAGCATATACAAACGCTATCAATGCGAGTGCAACGCATGTTATATGGTAAAAGCCGTATTGCCAGCAGAGGAATCCTTTTTGGACTCTAAAAGTTAAGTTATTACGTTTCTTGGTTCCATTTTAACTGCTATCTAATGACTAATGAATTACCAATTTAATTTTAGTTTTTGCAATTTTAATTTTACCCTTAAGTTATATACTTTTTAACACACACTCAATCCGGGGGCATGTTGAGTTGTTTTACTTAGGAATTGATTCCACAATTTTTTATATATAGATTTATCAATGTGTCTTGAGTTATCGTTATGTGCTATATATTTGAATGTGGAGTAAACTTATTGTTTAAAATTTAATCTTATTTCTCTTTTTTTATTAAACATCCTCACCCAAACCGCTGTTCTTATTTCCTGTACCTGAAATTGGGCTGTAGAAAATTTATAGACGAGAGAGCCAGCGTATCTATACGGAAAGAATCTGGGAAAGAAACAGCGAGCATAGTGAAGTTTTTTTTGCGTTTTCTTTATTTATTAGGTGGTTATATCGATACCTAGATTTTTGATGTTATGATTAATGTACGATCGAAGGTTTAAGTTTTGATTTTCGTCTTTTGCAAAATGTTCTGATTCTAGTAAAATGAAAATGCTACAGTTATGAAATTTTATTAACGATAATGTAAATTATAATGTTTTATATATATAATAATATATATATTATATATATTTCCGTAGGGGGAAGCTTTTCTATATTTATTTATCAATTCACTTAATATATATATATTTAATTAATATATATATAATATATATATATTATATATATAATATAATATATATATAATAACTATATATATATATTATAGGTATTAAGTACTAATATATCATATAATTAAACCGTTATATATATATAATATATGCTTGCCTATAAGTTAAATAAGATAACTATTCTTTGAATGTTTTTTTTAAATGCTGTCAATAATTAATCAATCCTTTGCTGATAATTTTATAAATGCCCAGTTTTTGGGCGGGCATTTATGAAATGGGCAAATGCCTGGACAAATGCCCCATTTTATAGAAATGCGCTGCCACTGGGCATTTGCCCCTAGTAGTATATAACTACCTCCATTCTGTCACATAAGCCCCAGTTAAATAAAAACAATACTCCTCGTAAATTGACCATGTGTACCTAAATTAGTACGGTGCTTTGCGGTCGCTATTGAAATGGATTTTATTAATGAAAAGATCTCTAGTTAACGAAACAAATCAACAGAGTACTGGAGCAATAGCTGTGACTCTAAAATTGAAGTCTTTTCCCGATAATAGATGTGGATACTAGATGAAGAGAGAAGATCGAATGTACTTGTAAGTGCGATGGCTTTAGCCGCGAAGCTGGATTGGTGCTCCGAGCCTAAGCTGTGTGTTTCATGTAAATGTCGATTACGTGTTTGTTTGTTTCATTATTCAGCCATACTCAATATTTTATGCTTGTGAAATGATTAGCATAAATCTTCTCTTGTTCTGTAAATGTCTAGAAGAGACATTCATTGTATAGGTATTCGCTTCTCTTCAGCGACTATATCTTAACGAAGCTAGAAATTTTGTCATATAGTCCCTTTGCCTCTATCCAAAGTTTGTTAATATATAAACAGTGCTCACATGACAAATACCATGATTACTTTTTCGATATTCCTCTCTACTTGTTTGATTCACAATAAATCGGCAAGTGAAGAATCTCCTATTGTTGCTTTCATGTATTTATTTACGATTCAGGTCATATTTGACAATGAAATCTTCTCTACTTTCTCACTTGTTTCTTTTATAGATTATTTGTTAGGTAAGCTATGAGCATTCACACGACCGACACTGAAAAATCCTCATTAATCTCTTGTCCCACTCATATCATTTACATGAATAATTTGTCAGTGAACTATTCTCAATTATCATTTAACTTTAATTGATGCATAAACTAGGATGGCCTACTTTAATAGAGAGTAAATTACTATTGATACAAGCGAACTCCTATATAGGAATACATCTTGCTTCCAAGCAACTAATTTTTTTTATATTTTCTATTTTATAATTAATATGAAAAGAGACACAGACAGTAACTCAGGAAAATTTTTTAATATATATATAAAACTTTAGTGAATAGAAGGAAGAGTTAATCTAAAAACTTTATTTATTCCTCTTCATAAGAAACCCTTAAATAGTACATACATATATTTATTTGTATATAAGGTTAATGCTTCTATATATATAGTGACTTGTTAATTATGTATGATGAGTAAATATTCTCATTTATAATTTTTAACAGTTTAATGTGTTTTCCAATATACAATGAAATATATTTCTCCTAGAGTCTTGTGAGGAAGTTAGTCATTCTTTATAACAACCTCTTGAATTTTCGTCCAGAGAGCCTGTTAACTTTTCCTAGATAAAGATATATCTGACAGCCACATACTTCTATGTGTGCTGTTATTTTATTCGTCTTCACACAGGTTTTATTAGAATATCTCTTTAAAGTAGAAATATCATATCTCATACTAGTAAAATTTCCTCTTAGATGGAAACACTTACTTCAGTGTAGGGTGTTCAGCAAACCGAGTTTTGCGCGTGAGAAAAGAATACAGACATCCTTTGATTTAAATATTATAAATAAAACAACGGTGTATAGAAAAACCATAGTGGCTACTTACCAAACTTATGATAACAATATCTAACTGATATTTTTTTTTATATGTAAATATGAAAATATTATTAATTTAATAGCTAAAATAATATAATGTAAATAATATTGTCTTATATAAAATTATTGCCTAATATAAGATAGGTAGGTAATTTTCCCTATAGGTTAAAATTATTTTTCTGGAACATTTGAAAACTTTCCATAGCTTGGCTCGATAGATAAATTATCAAAAATAGTGATTTTTATATAAAGTAATTTGTTAATAAGGTTGACTATATGTAATTGTATTACCCAGAGGGTTGTTCAACCCTATACCGTATTTTATTGATAAATACATATATAACGGAACTAATTAAGCCCCCAAAAAAATCCATAAAAAGTAAATATAGTTGAATAAATAAAAATCGTTTTATTATACGCTAACTCCTTATTATATAAGAGGATAAAAAAAAAAAGTTGTATATATACAGTGACCTATTACTCAAAGTTATGTAATAAATAAAATACTACCTCACATTTAAGATATATGTTATATTTAAAAAAAAACCAAAAATTTTTTTTTTTTGAAAATCAACAGGATATACTCTAAAAAATGATCTTGGGTAGGGGAGTTAACAGTGGATTTCGATAAATTTCTCCGGCCAGTCCTTCATATTATTGAGGAAAAAAAAAGTTATTACTCCAATCTATCTTAAATTTTAAAATTTTCCCCATAGACTTCTTATTTCAATTAAATATATTTAATATTAGTGTAGTGATATACCTCGATGCTCAAAGTTATTAGTAGGCCATTATCTAGTTATCAGGTGTATATGTTATAAGACATTGTATAATTATATTCTACATAGATTATATTCTCTGTGTATAATATATATATATGTAAGCACTCCATTCCTAATCATAAACACTTACATTTGTAAAAACACTGTGTATATATTTTATTAGTGTTGACGCTTGAAAACTGTAGAATCGTTCAACTCTAGAGACTGATCAATTGTGTGGCAAGTCTATGGGATTGCTAACCAACTGATATATGAGCAAAAATTGGCCTTGTGTAAACTATTTATATATAATATATATATGTCGAAGAGCCGAGTCGAAAAATTCTTATAGTTAATTCCCGTTCATGTTTCGCTATATCCATTTACTCTTCCTCATGTCTATGTAAATACAGAGTCTTATTTGATCTATGTAATATATCCCCCTGAAGAATAGAATCTAATCATTAAAGAACGAGAATCTCAAACTCAAGATACTCTCTTCAGAAATCTTCCCGGCAAGAGCGATAAACTTCAAGGAAAAGGCTGCGACTTGAATTTCGATCACAAATTTTCGCCGCCAAACGAAGAGTCTGAGGCAAGTTCGAAAAACGCACTGGAAAAGGCTGCGGCTTGCAATTCGCCTACAGAGAGTATTTCAACAGAAGGGACTTTGTTGTTACTTCTTATATTCATTGAATATCTTTACATTATGTTGAATGAAAAACCTTATTTCAAAATTGGCAGCATTTCTAAGGTGAACTAATTACTCGAGACCTCTTATATAGGGTGCCTTGCTCTTAAAAGAAGCCACCAACTTTAGCAAGTCCTTACCCTATATAAATTGGTGAAAACGGAGTTTGAAACACCCAGAACTTCAGGAATTCACTCGCAACTTATCAGAGTTGAATCCTTTACTAACAAGCGATAAAAGCAACAATAAATAAAATAAAAATGAAGTAAAAATATAAAGAATAAAAAATAATGAAAATTAAAAACTAAAATTTCTAATATTACAGAACACTTGAGAAATAAAAATGACTTCAAGCAATATATTATATATATATATATATATATAACACTGACCTCTCGTAGATAATTATTGAGACTGGACTTCTCAATATTACATTTATATTAATTTAATATTAGTTGTATTATTA
>JABUQX010041655.1:0-17454 GCA_015478945.1 Trachelipus rathkii
CAATTCTTGGAAGTGACATTTAAAACCCTTTTCCTTTCTATACAATACTTGTTTCTTCTTATTTGGTGGCATCTTCAAACAAAAACAAGCAAACAGAAGTAGCTCAGGGATTTGATTCGTTAATAAAATGCCTAAATGACCTGGAACGAGCTTGGATTTAACTCTTCACTAAGGAAATAACTGCTGAGGAAAGTATTGTTCATACACAAAACTGCTTGTTCTGAGCTACAAGAAACTACTTCGTATTCATTCGAGTATTCCATGAAGAACGTAAGGACTACCTGGATAACTTCATGGATTTAAGATTATTTATTTCATTAAAATTTTGACCAATTCAATTTTTTTAATATTACTATGTGTTTCTTTGCGAACAATGATATCACAAAGTTTATGGTAATATAAGACGCTATTACATTATCTCGAAATATTGGCACTTTCTGTGAAACGTTTTTCGACACCCAAGGCGATTAAGAAACAGTTAGAATCCCTGAAATTTGTTCAATCCATAATGATAGCCTTTTTCCAGTGTCCGAAAACGTTCACCAAAGTGACTGCCCAATTTTCACCCCCCCCTTAAAATGTACATAAAATTTGAAATGATTGTTGCCAAAACACAAACATATAATTTTAATTGAATTTTGTCAATTGTTAATGAAATAAAATCAAAAAGTTGTGAGCCGGCTTTCCGGCTTCGGCTCCGGCTCCGGCTCCAAGGCTTGATTTTTATTTCATTTAACAATTTGACAAATTCAATTTTAATATTACTTATTTGTGTTTGCAACAATGAAGTTTCAAAATTTTTGTGGAGTTCAAACGAGGTTTAAATTATTATTATCTTGGTTAGTTTATGGGACGACTTTGTGAACGTTTCGGACACTGAAAAACAAATGATAGAGCCAGACAAATTCCACGAACTCTCATTTTCCTTTATCGCCCTGTGTGCCGAGTAATCCTTACCTTCTTGGCAACATAATCGTTTAAGTATTTGGACAATCTTAATGGCCTATCCCCTTCAAGTTTACAATGCCGTCTTTGCAGCTTGGGCACCAAAAAAGTGGAACCCTTGGCATGTATGGTCCTACAGTTTGCCTTATTCAGGTAGAAAATAAATTTTTCCTCACAGTAAGAATAATGATTGTTTTACCTGAAAGTGGTAAAAGGTTTGTCAATGTACCAAATACTCTAAACTTTTTAAAGGACCAATATCTGCACCATTGGGCCTATTATGCCCTCAAAAGAATCTTGACATCCAGAAAAGTTTTGTGCATCACTTTCTAAAGTCGACATATTCAAAGTCGTTATTAAAATGTTATCGAATGACCATTGGGGTGTTTTATACTACGTTATTAAAGTTACGATGACATTGGTGTTTTAACTACTAAAAGTTATGTCTTCAACGTTCAACCATTAAAAATAATGTACTTATTCATCTTTCTCAATATTTTGACATTGGCCCTTTTATCATACAGGAAATGAATTCAAGTCTGTATGATTCTGTACCTTGATAAAAGCTATACAGAACTACAGGCTTTTTTTCTTGTGCGATATAATACCTAATTTTTTTCTTATAAGATTATTCACTGAAATTTTATAGGCTATGCCATTGGGGGACTAGTAAGCCTCTTTGTCTCAGGCTGGCTTTCTGAAAACCTTGGCTGGAGAAGCATTTTCTATGTTGGTGGTGCTCTTGCAATTATTACTCCTCCATTATACCATAAAACTGCTCCTGATTTACCCTATCTTGTTTTCTATCATATACTCATTAACTAGTATTCAATACTACTTTTATGTATTTATGCTTTATGTTACGCTACCTTAATATATATATCTCCTAAGACATTTTGAATTTTCGCATAGACGTATCTTTTAAACACATTTTCAATTACAATACCTTCGCATATCTTGCCTAAGCTTCCTTTTTATATTTTTACCTTTGATTTACAATAGTACTATTATTCATTTCAAACATCTTCATATTCTCGCATTTCATTTACATTTGTTCTCTTATCTTTCACCTTATACCTTATTATAGTATAGCATCAATATCCTACTATAATACTCTCCTTGCCACTACTACATAACAATTGGCTTCCTTATCTAAATTTGCCCTCACAAATTTGTTCAGTATTAAATAATCAATAACTCATTATGTTATCATTATTCAAAAAATATTATAATGTTATTTAATATAATAACTATATGATACGAGCTAGCTAACTTACCTTTACATACTATATTTATCTTATATTAATACTTAATTACTTATATATTGCTGTGATTTTTATAAACTATTATATTATATATATATATTTTAACTATTATTCTACACTAATTCTCATTATTTAATATTATATTAAGTATACTAATTATTATCTATTCTATTTTTTATATATTCAATACCTATATATATATTCATATTTCCTTAATTACCTATACCAAGCTACTATATCATATATACCTAACTATATATACATTATATAATTTTATACTATAATAAGAACAACATAATGATCCGATAATCCCATTCTAAATCCCTCGCTTATTATAAAATATATTTTAACTATAACTTATATATAAACTCACATTATATATATATTATATATATATATATAATAATTCCTTCTTCACATCACTAAATCAATCTATACTTTTCAACTAATTCGATTAAATCACCATTCTACCTACACCAACTCTAAGTATACTTATGAATAACTCATTATGTGTATTTAAAAGAATAGATATTAATCATTATTACAACTAACTATACACTATCTCTCTTCACAGAATTATCAATCACTACTTCTACTTAACCTATATTACTCATTTTCATCTATATACTTATATATACATCACTTATAATATAAATATATATATTAGCTATAGTATATTCATATATATATCTAATATAATATTTTTACAATATATAAGTATCATCACATAATTAATAAAGATATGGAACTCTAAAAACGAAAAAACACAAAATGGACAGTTTTGAAATTTTGAAATATTTTTGAAAAATCAGTACAGTTAAAAAATAGTGAGATTTATACACTAGTCGTTCAACCATCTAAAGTCCGAGTTCAAAAAAATACCGGCTAAAAATGAACAGATATCAAAATAAAGCCAAAAAAAAAAAAAAAAAAAAAAAAAAAAAAAAAAAAAAAAAAAAAAAAAAAAAAAAAAACTCCTGCAATACTAAACGCAACTAAAAAACAGTAAAATTACGTTGTACAACAATTAATTTTTTCCTGGGAGAGCCACCCAATTAACAACCGCAAGCCCTGGAGTCAAGACATTCGGTAATCTGGCCCTGATTATTCAAAAGTAATACTATATATAAGGTTACATTAATACTTATATGAATTAAAACAAACTATACGTTCTATAGATATGAGTTTATCTAATAAATAAGATTAAAATGATATTTAATATATATATTTAATTAAATATAACTAATTATATTTAATAATTTAGAAACAATAAATATATATAAACAATATATAGTATATATAATTTATTTAAACAATTAAAATTTATATATAACCAAAAACCACTGTTATACGCATCAATATACCTTTTTTTGAGATCACATACTATCCAACCATTCAGTGTGCACGCCAAATATTCTGATCAATCTGAGCTACTATACTCACCACACCATCCGAACATATGCATATGCAGAATTATACAACAAAAATATCTGTATCATCTTCTAAATTGGTGCGTAAACTCTTCCAGTCAGTTAGACAGAACAATATCCACATCATACTTGACTCTTTTATCCCACAACAAAATATATATTAATAATCACTTAATATATATATTTATATGAGTAAATATAAATTTATAAATACTATATTTATTAATAATATATAAACTATATATTTATTATATACTGATATATATAATATTATATATAAACACACTAGTATAATACTATATATATATAATAATAGTAGTATAATATATCATATTTTATATTAGAGTTTTGTGTACTGGATCCACATAATACAGTCAAAGAAGCGGCGAAATACAATGAGGTTGAATAATCAAATAACTTCCGATGGGTGGGTTACTTGCCTTATTCTTATTTTAAAATGTGTATGGAATAAATTTATATGAAAACTCATGCAAATTATTCACAGTCAAAATTCTAAAATGACAAGCTTTTAAACTTTAAATAATATTTATATATATAGTTATACGCTGTCCTAATTACATATAAAGCAAAATTAAACGTTAATTACAAAACAAGAGTAAGTATAAATAATTACCCTTGGAGATAAGAGAAGATTAGAGTTACTAATATGAAGCGGTATATACTAATTGATGGTGTAAATAGGCGAGATTACATGTAATGAACGTAAACCTCATTGAGGATCCTGCCAATATATAATTATCCCTCATGCTTGATGATCTAAACCATTCTACAAAAAATGTCATTTATACTCAGCTAATACATTTCTCAAAAGCAAAATTAAGACAAGAGGTTAAAGGTTTTAATAACTTCAAAAAGTGTATTGCGATATCCGAAGGTCATCAAACAACAGTAACATAAACTTAATTGCTTTGTAGTAAGCATACTCTTTGAAGTTGCAAAATTTTTTTTTCTTTTTTTTTTTTTTTTCTTTATATTTATAATAATTAGAATTTTCTACTTCTTTCGACTTTTTTTTTGGGGGTGGAGGGGTAAAGATCAGTGCTCTTTCAAACAATTTTTATATTAAATATTCAAGTAATAAAAAAAAAAAAAATTATAATATAATTGTCTAAAGGTTTTAAAGTATATTATTACACTACTTTCATGTTAAATGCTATTCCGTCCGTAGGAAAAACTGGTTCATCTCTCTTGTCTAACGAAAGTTCATGCCTAAGGGCAGACTTAAGGGAATGGCCTGATTGCTCCCTCACGGCAAACGCCGTTGATCGCGACAAACAAGAAAGGTGACGCCATGCACCATCCAATATTAATTTCTGCCCAATCTGAAATGTTAACAGAAAGAAAATTTAAATACTAACGAAATGTAAATGTGAATAATCTAAATTTACATCTTCATTTTTACTGAATCAAGACTGTAAACAGTAAATAAAAATTACTAACTACGCATTAACCGCTACCTAACAATATAAAGTGTTTTCAAGATATTACATAATTTACCGACATGACACAAAAATGAACAAAGGACAACTTACACTTGGAGCAGTCGCAAAGGCTAGGGAAAGAAGGACACCTCTGTCTAACTCCTTATATCCTGACCAAGGAGCCTCAGAAGCTTGTTGATAGACGCTCGTTGAAAATCTAAACAGAAAAGTAAATGTAAATGAAAGTGTAATTGAATTTGAATAATAAATTTGCCAAATGTCAGTAAGAGACACTGGTACAAAAAATTATATGAAATTTTAGGTGTGGATAATAATAAAGGGAATATAAATACAAAAATTAAAACTAATTATCTAATATGGAACACCTAGTGAACGGTGGCAAGATAAGTGGCATAACCACTGGCAATATACCAAATATAACTCAAGAAAAACTACAGTATCTATAATGCAATTTACATTTGAAACTTTCAAATACAAATGTTACCTGCAATTCTTAAGAGTTGAAAGAACTTGGAAATTTAAGGTATGTGTTAAAAACAAATTATACATAGTTCAAATCACTCTGTAGCTGCATTTCATTGTGAACAACCGAGGTATTTCAGAAAATGGTTGGTATGAAATGATGAAAGTTCTTTTTGTTCATACGATATATTCTGTGCTATTAAGACGCAAATGTGAGTAACCACTTGGCACCTGTGTGCAAAGAATATTTGCATTCACCACCTTATAGAAGTGAGGCGAACCTAGTCGTAAGTATTTCCTCCCGATAAACGTTATATGTATTTATTTATCTAAGTCGCCAATAAAATTAACTTCTTTTAACTTCAAATGTAACCTGAAGGTTATGAAGCAATGTTTTGATTCTTGAGAAAATTTATAGATATGATCGACCAATAAATATAAAAAATCGAAATATCAATGATATGAGAGATTTTAAAATTAGCTATAACTTTTTTTCACATCATTGACCGTACCATAGGTCGCTCAAGTCAATCATGGCAAGAGCAGTATCGCCATCACCACTGTATGTATCAATATAAAAACGCCCAACATTTTTAAAGCATACAAGGCAGAGGAGGAGACTGTTCCGTAGATCCTCATTATCGTAGGATTATCATGAACATTTCTTGGATTACGCGAATATCACTCTTAAATATGTAGAAATAAAAACAACAATAATGTGAGAATTATAGTGACCTGGTTTTAACCTTAACAGATATACAGACTTATGCCAACCTCATTTAAAAATACCAATTACAATGTCTTTTATAGCGTAAAATATAGACTAAAAGAATAATAATTATAGATTAATTATTAATTAAATATATTTATAGTCATGCAAAATATCTGCACTCAATGCAGATAAAAACACGTATCTATCACATTCATATAATAATAAATGTCATCTCTTTTGTACGATTAATCCATAAAACTAATAAATTGAAACTCTCATGAACACATCTATATCTAGAGAAAGTAGAAAAATATAATTAATTCAATTAATTCATTAATTTTAAGCATTAGAAATGTATGTATGTGGGATTATTATCAAAAAAGAACCAGTTTTAAAATATATCAATTCTTTTCACACGATTTCACTGATGAGCATCATTAACATAATTTATACGCACAATAACAAGCCTGAAAGAACTTAGAAAAAAAATTTTAATAACTTATCTACCGGACCGAATAAGTTTATTTACTAAAATCTAAACACTTGTTAACACCATCACAGTATTACTATATACATCACGCCTAGTGACACGAAAAAGCAAAACAATATGGGTGCTAGAGTAATTGGCACATAGAATAAATGAAATAAAAAAAGATTTAAAAATCACTCAATGTTCATTTTAATTATTAGGAGTTCCGTTTATTTTATCGATAGTCACCAATGTGTTAGAATAATAAATACATTATATTTAATAGGTGTATTCGTTATGAATAGAGAGAAAGTATATAATGAAAAGAGATAATTCATACTCATTATATATATAATATATAACTTATTCCACAGAGCTCTGTACAGCTATAAACGGATATCTTCACAATATAAAAATATATTATAATAACTTATAATAAAAGGTGTATGATTTTAAGATTACAGTAAACGGAGAATTCGAGACATATTGGATCATCACGTTGTCGAAATATTTCTAGCCCTTACAAGAATAACATTAGACAACCTCATAAGCTCGTAGTAACTGAGCTAAATGTAGGGATCACTGAAGAATTTCCCTGCTTTCAGCTTTCCTTTTTTTTTTATTTGAACAAAATAATCTTTATCAAATTTTCAGAGCTTTGCGATACTATACACGTAATCCATTCACTTATCTGCATTATATCAATTATAATATATTGAGTCTAGATATAGATGAACATATTTGGAGAACTTAATGTATAGACAATAAATAACGTCGTAGATCAATGAAAAAATAATAAAAATTATTATTATGTTTCAAATCTATTAGGAAGATTATATTATGAGATATACAGTTTGACAGATCTGAAATAGATCGGACGGAATAAGGATCCCATGATCATAGTATTAATGGCTAAGTTTAATTTGATGTTGGTGTGAGGCTAATCTAATTATGTAACAATCAGATCGTGACAATAAGATAAGATGAGAAAAAAAATATAATTAATATAATATATAATAATACATAATATTTAATTAATATAATATATCAATAATAATAACTCATAATAAATTAAATAATATATATAATTATAATAATTTTTCTATATATAATATAGTAATTGCTGTTTTCAATAAAGTGTAATTTCAGTAAAATTAATACAATGAAAATTATAATATAGAAATAATAATAATTATATAGTATAATAAAAAGAATAAATTATAATAAATTCAAAATAATTTACTCATTATATAGTTCTATAAATTATTATTATTATTAAAATAATAATGAAAAGCAATAATAAATATCAACTCAAATTAATAATATAATATAATATATTATAACTAAAAATATAACTCTAGATATATAAGTTATATATATTATATATATATATATATATATATATATATAGGATATATATATATATATATATATTATAATTAATATTAACTTGTAATTTGATTCAGAGTAAGATGGCTTGAAAATTTTTTGCTCAGACTAATCACATATCAATAAAATATGTATAGACAAAAAAAAACTCAATTAAATACAGCAATGAATTATTTAGTAATCACACGTAGGAATCAGCAATTGATACCATAGTTAAATTAATTACAAACCCGGTTAATGACCTTCAATTGGTACTATAATATCAAAATTAAACAACTCTTATGGAGAAACACTGGATGTAAAGAATGATCTTGATAATGACAGACAAATAGCTCACCTATCCTTAATTTTTACTTCCTCTATTTCCTTTTCAAACAAAACTTTTTTTAGCAATAAATACTAAAAATAGGCATTTGTGATTATAACAATAAACTCTTAGAGCTAAGTAGTATGAAGCTATTATTATATTTGTTTTACTTTCTGGTGGCAAATTTTGACATAGTACACTCACACACAAGATGGTTCAAAAATTACAACATTGTATTGAAGCATAATAGTTTATCTCTTAATCTATAATATGTTCATCCTGATGAAAGTATGAATCTGACACCTTTCTCTTAAACTATTACATGTTATTTTTTATCGGATTATATATTATATTCGCAGATGGTCAGAATAATTTCTTAAATTTGTATAGAGATAAAATGTTATGATAGTTATATACATTTTTTTTTAATAAACTGTTGTATTGTGAACTTATTTTCAATATTTTATAAAAAATTATTTTTAAAGATAAATAATATATGTATTTTGCTTTGTAGTACTTTTGAATATGATAACCCTCCAAATTATTGCAATTCATTATTTAATATATAATAAATATAAACTAGTAAGATATTATTAAAATAATATATTATAAAAGTGAAGCCATTCCTATTTATATATCATATTCAATATATATCAATAAATTATTGCTATTATTTTTTATATTATTAACAGGAATTTATATAATGTTGAGATTATTATAATAATCAATAAACAAAAAATACATGAATATAAGATATTAATAAATAGTAGTATATTTAAATAATAATATTATATAATAGTTATATATAAGAATTTATATATATATAGAATAATAACGTAAAAATAATATTTGATATATATATATACTATAATAATATAATATTATTATATAGATATAATATACCTCTAATATATACGATATATATTATAATAAAGCTACTCAATGTATAATGTAATAATTATTAATACTATACCAATTATATAATCCTTATATAATATATCATAATTTATATATATAATAATTAATATCGGTATATTTATATATATATATATATATTATTATATAATATATATAGTATATATATATATATCCGTAATAACAAATATATAAATAATATATATATAATTACTAGATAAATTATATAATTATGATTTATTATATATATATATTCGGTATATTATAGACTCAATATTAATTTTAGTTACTCAATAAGTATACTTTATATACTATATATATACTATATATATATACAGTAATACTAATATATAAATTAATTATTATATATACCTATATATATTACTATATATTATATATATATTATATATATATATATACAGTATTAATATATATATATATATATATAATATTTATATATTACTTAATAGATTTATATATATTTATATAAATATAATATATTATATATACTGTAATATTAGTACAAGCTATATTTACAGTATAAGTACATAAATATCATCCTTTCAACATTTACGCAGCGAATAACAGCCTAATTATCACTCTAACAATCCAGCAACAATAAAATATAGCCCACTCATCACACCTAAGAATACTTACAACAATTGAAACTTGTTACTCTAAAACAGAATGACTGGCTCCCACCTCGAAATCCTCCAATCACCCTCCCTAACACTGACCGTCACAATCTCCCCTTCCACCCAATAGTTTTCCTGAACAACAATCCCCTCCCCTAAACCAAAACCCCCAAAAATATTAGGTCTTACCTATTGACACACACATGACGTTCTCCACCCCACATCCACCAAAATCACCTCCTCAATCCAACGGAACTAAACACACCTCCGAAGCCCTATCCAACACGAACTTCAGTGACACGGAAACACACCACTTGTGCCACACTTATAAACAACCTCACTCAGAACAAATATAAACTAGGCTTCCCTCGCATGGTTCCCCCTCACTGTCAAAATCTAACTCAAAAAAATTACAAATCAACAAACACCGCTTAGATCATCACTGGATGCAACTAAAACTACCACGCACATTATTACCAAACACAATTATACAGATATGTATTGGAGTTTTAACTTACATCCTTAACTATCTCCACCAACTAGGGTAGATGGTGGTGGACTTAAGTGTCTAGCCAGAAAACCCTAAATCCAACCCACCCATGTCACAAATATTCTCCAACCCCCGCCCGACAAGGAGCAGACTAAAATCCCACCCTCCTCCACCAAGACTAAAATTCTATAATACAACATTTACAACATTATTCCCTTTCCCCCTCCCCATAGGTCATGGCTTACACATAGCCAAATACACAACTAACTAACATGTACCTACACACATCGCCCGGGCAGTCCCAATAGACGAATTATTACTAAATCTCCCCCATGCCCACACAATAATGATTCATTCCCATTATAGAATGAAACAAACGAGCTGTCATAAGGAGGCCAAACTAGTGAACATCAAAGCGCCATGAGCCAGATTAAAGGTCACCACCCAAAACCTTACAATATAAATATATGAATTCAACTAGACAAACATGTTACTAAATCCGCACTAGCTAACAGATGGATCATACATTTCCAGGACACCCGTAGGAGCAACATCTTCTGGAGTGTACACCTCTATATCTCAACTCACCCAAAGTGCCAACTTCTCTAATAATATTCCCTTCTCAGGACCTGCATGTGAAAAACCATAGCACAGAGCAGTGTTAGAGCGCGCGTGAGCCAATTGGAGGTAGGAACCAGGGGGCGGAAAGAGAGCTGTATAGATAATATGAATATAGGATCATGGCTTACATATGTATAGTACGGTCAATGTATATAGAGATATTTACTACAGAGCGATGAATAATATAACTATGATATTTCCATTCAGTGCCACAATATATACTGACTAAAATTAATTTGTAATAACTTACATTATTAATACACTAATATTAGTAATATATCATATATACTCTGATAATAATTTATATCATTTACTTATATATATATATATGATATATTCAAATTTTGTAAACATATGCAAATTTTGGAAAGTCTGTACGCGAATTTCTGAAAAGCCATCTAACATCCCTGCTCCTGAAATTGCTTTTCATTAGTAAATACTTACAAATTTACTGAGATCTAGGAGTCCTTTAGTCTTTGGAATGCAAAAAAAAAAAAAGACAACAAATAATTACAGTAAAGTTGACATGAGAGAAGCCTCAACAAAATTAAAACTGATGATTATTTCAATATGGTATTTCTAAGAATTTAATTTGATATTTTGAAAATACTCAGGCTTGGGGCAAAAAGCGTGCCAAATCGACGTCACAGATGGTTAGACAAAGCATTAAACAAAAATCGGTCATTACTATGGTCGTGGATTTAGAATGTTAGTCCTCAGTATTGTCGATAGGGGTTTGGTTTTATAATCCAAAGAAGCTCTCAACAAAATTAAAACTGATGATTATTTCAATATGGTATTTCTAAGAATTAAATTTATATTTTGAAAACCTAATTTGTTTAATGGTTTCTACAATATTATAAAATATTTATGTCTACTTCAATTCTTACTTGACATTTTCATTATTCACTTACTAAAAAAAACACAAGATACAATTTTGGCAGTGGGAAGAAAACTAGAAAATGAACAACCTGAACAACTGTCACAAGTACATTCTTGAACTGAATACACATTAATTTTTCAATGGATGTGGTGGAATAGAAACAGCAACACAAATTACGCAAACAATATTCCAGCTCAAATTGTGAAAGAAAAAAAGTAAAAATTAGATTACAACTATTTACACAGAAGGTAAAAGTCAAACTAAAAGAATAAACTGACACTCGGATCAAAAACTACAATTATT
Organism: Trachelipus rathkii; assembly: GCA_015478945.1. NCBI lineage: Eukaryota > Metazoa > Arthropoda > Malacostraca > Isopoda > Trachelipodidae > Trachelipus > Trachelipus rathkii. The sequence goes on from JABUQX010041655.1 coordinate 12,290, forward strand.
AACATCAAGTACAAGGGTTTAGAATATGACAATGCAGTGACTAATGGATCAGTCCAAAAAAAAATGTGATCCAACATTGGTTGCCCAATCATTTTCAAAATAATTTATATTTTGCATACTGTTAACCTTATATGATGGTGACAGTTAAAAACAACAATTTTTTTTTTTTTTATTTACATTGGTTTCAACAAGGTGACCATTTCTGTAACTTTGGATAAGTCATTTTTTTGCTATTTACAGGGGTTAGCTTTAGCCTCATTATCTCCAATCTGGTAATTCCTAGAACAAATTCTCAAATATTGTGAGGTTAAAAAGCACATTGAAAGGCACAAATTATGGTTTAAAACTTTGTTTCTAAATTTATTCCTTCAATATGTCAAAGTTTTATATCCAAATCACTATGAATTCCATTTTTAAGGGGGGGGGGGGACAATAAGTTTAAATCTATAACTGATTTAACCTCATAAAATTAGACCTTCAAATCTTACACACACTATTTTCAACCGGTTGTTCAAAAATGACTTCTTTAAAAAAATTACCAAATTTAGAGCTCAATATATCTGGTGGCAAATATATAAAAATCCGAAATTTTTACCCATTTTAAAAGTACTCAACTATGAGTAACCCTATATAAAATATTGGAAAAATATGACTTCCAAACTCAAGTAGCTTTATAGGTACAGCCTTACAAAGATCATAAAAAAATCATTATTTTTATTTATTACAATGGATTAATTATTTGTCTTGATACGTTTTTATGGATAACTATAATAAACTGCATACAATCATCAATTAGCTACATAGTTTCCTTGAAAAATGTGTTAAAAATTGTTAGCCCTTTGGAGAAAGTTTCAATTTAGTAAGAAAATTTTAGGGTAATTTTCAAAAGCAAAATTTGGAAATAACTTCATTAATATTAATTTGACCTATATGAAATAAAAGCAAAAAGGCACTAATGAGTGAGTTTTAAAACTTCAATTTCGAGTATTTTTTGGTGTCTCTAACTGTTTGCTTTCAGTGTGAATAAAAAAATTTATCCTGTTGCTTTGAAATGTCAAAATAAAGTTAACAAGCATGCGAAATATAAATTTTTAAAAATGGGCTGGCAACCAATTTTCTTTTTTCTGGACCACTTCATATGGACTGAGCTTAATGATAGTATGTAAAAATATATGATATGCATATATACACAATCTAACCTTTAGTCTACCCAATTTAACTTGTAATAAGTTTAATCTGTACTCTGCCAATTTTTTTCTGATATATTGTAATTTCTCTTTTCTAGCATTTAAATCCCTACGTGAAGACTGCAAAATATAGATAAGATGTATTAGTCCAAAGCAACAGACAAAAAGGGAAGAAAAAAAAAAAAAAAAGGAGAATTCCATTAACTAAATATTTACCATAAAGATGTTTTAAAAAAAAAAATAAAAAAAAAAAAAATTTAATTTCAGAAGGATTACTAGTTACTTCACAATAGCTGATAATTTCAAGAACCAAAAAAACCAAAGACTTCTAGAACCAAAAGAACTTACAGAAATGATGCACTTTTATGATCGTTTGATTTGAACCAACCAAACAATCAGGTAACGGAAATAAAAAACTCTTTGTGCTAAGATTTTATGTAAGTGCCTATAAAATAAAATAACTTAATTGGAAAACACTTCAAAACTTTCAAAACTAGATTGGTAATCATATACTACCAAAACTACTAATTCAACAATATTAAAGAAGTAATAGAAGTCACTTGCATAATTAATATATACAGTAATTTCTTTTAAAAATTTTATACATACCGGTATATTTTCATAATTTCATGTGCATATGCATATTATTTGTATAATAATAATTAGTATATGTATTAATATATATTATATAATATAATATATATATAGTATTATATATATATATATGAACTTTTAAAAATTACAAAATTATGATAGTATAAAAAATAATTGAATATCCTATTTTAGTAATTTTAAATATACTAAAATATAATAACTTATATAATTTAATATATATATAGATATATAATATAATAATAATAGTATATATATACTTCGTATATATATATATATATATATATATAATACGTATATACTACTATATAATATATATTCATTATATAACTATATATTTATATAATACGATTATATAATTGTATAAACTATATATTAATATTATAATAATATACTATATAATATAAATATTTATATATTATGAACATATATAATTTTAAAAATTATGTATATATTATATAAAAATTGTATATATATAATAATATTAATATATATATAATTTTATTTGTTATTAAAGGATATGTTAAAGTTAATACTCTTTAATGTAGACATAAATACGAAACAATATTATATATGTTATATTTATTCAGTATGTATAATATTTTAATATATAGCTCCGTATATAAGAGTCAGGAATATGCTGTAATTAAAAAAAATAATTCTAATAATAAAGAACGAACCGTTTTCCACAGAAAAAGAGATTGGACAATTCACCAATCAACACCGCACTTTTTTTACCAAGGCATTATAAATTTATCTTGTCAGTTATGTTTTTGTCCTGTCTCCATCTGGGTTACATATATAAAAAAATTACAATGTTATATAGTAAAGAGTTATAACAAGGGGTCTGTGAGTTGTTTATTTTTATAAAACAAAAATTTATAGTCACAGTCGCAAATTATTATTATTCATCCGAAGTGATAATTATTAATTATTTCTCACTTGGTTAACACATTTGCAACCCCACAAATCTGTCATCTAGGCCGCCACCTATATATATTATATAATACTAATATATATATATTATAATATAGATGTAATATATAAAGATAATATATATATAAAATTTATAATTTTATAATTTTATATATATATATAATAATATAATAATATATAATTAAATATATATATAATATAATATATACTATAAAAAATATTAAACATAAAATTATTAATAATTATTAAATATAAAATAAATAAATACCGTATAAACTATATATATAATATAATATATATATATATAATATGATAGTATTTATATAAATTATATATTATACTATTATATAATATATAAATAAATATATAAATATATTACTTATAAAGATTATTATTAATTTCATTAATTAATTAATTATTTTATTATATCTTATATTTAATTTATATATTATTATAAAAATTTAATTATTGATATTATTATATATTTATAATTAGATAATATAATATAATATTAAATATATTATAATAATTTTATTATATTATATTATTATTTAAAAATAACACAGATTTAAATTAATTTATATAATTAATTATTATTATATTAATATTATTATTTAATACTTATAATTATATATATATTATTATTATTATTGATTAAAATTTATAATGTATAAATTTGATAGAATATGATTCAGGTTTATATATATATTATTATGTATATTTATAGATAGATAATGATCAACTGTATGACTGATGAATTACAATTTTAATTTATTATATTTGATTATAATTTAAATTTATATATCAATTATTGTTTAGTTATTTATTATATATATATATGTTATTTGTATATTTGTTTTATTTATAATATATTAATTTAATTATAAATTAATTATTTTTATATTATAATATTATTTATATTATTTAATTATTATTTAATTTAATTATTATTAGTTCCGTATATAGTATTATAATTTTGTATATTATATATTTATTATAAATAAAAAACTTGTCGTAAATTATTTATTTATTTTAATTTAATTTATAATATTAATATATTTATTTATAATTTATAAATTTTTATATTATCCATTTATTGTGTTATTATGGCATTATTTATATAATTATATTATTAATTTATTAAGGATTATGAATATATATTATAGTTAATGATATATAGCGTAATGTCATCTGACCATAAATATTTAGATCTAACAAATATAGTAATAAATATAATATATATAGTCAGGCGGGGTAAAAAATCATATTCTCGCTAAATACTCACTCTCTCTATCTATATCTATTCATCCTTCACAGCGGGGCTAAATATCGTAGGTGTTCTAACTATACCAAGGCATACACGGTTTCATGATGAATTTACTAACACGTTCTACGAATAGCTTCTTCTTTATCAAACAAAACAAGGAGAGTAAAGAGATAAGACCATAATATCCACAGAGTATTACTCACGATGATATATCAAAGACGTGATCAAATACCGCGAATATACCAGTTGTCTTGCATCTCTATAGGGGGACGTCATTTCTATTTTGACCGTCTTCAATGCGATAGACACAGAGTATGATCATAGGTATAAGATAGCAGCACGAGGTAAAAAATGAAATTGGAAGAGATTTTGACTATTTTTAAGGTCATATCAAAACATGTAAAAACCGTCAATCTTTTAATGTGTTACTAGACACATAAGCACGTACTACCTTCGTTCGCTCGTTAACTTACCTCTCTCTCTCTCTGATCCCTTATTATTTTGACTGTTCTCTCATCTCGTCTCTTCGTCGATTCTACTGTTCATCATTCAGCTCCTCATCTCAACCGATCCGATTCAACTCTATGATTACTCTCAGTTCATCATCTCATTCACGTCCCTCCACCCCCAAATACATTCAGTGTCCCTCCTCATGAATCCAGCTCCCTCAATCCGCGTCGCGCCGTCCGCCTTCCGACCTCGTCTCCCTTTCTTATTCTCTTGACCTAATGTAAAATTCTCTCGAACACAGAAGCAAATTTTAAGTCGCCCATCCTCTCCCTCGATCTCTACTCAGCCGGCTTTCGTCTTCTCCCTCCCTCCTCTCTCCACCGGTATAGTGTCACCTCTCCTCCCGCGCCCTCCTCCCCTCAGGCATTTCACACACGACATTATACTCTTATGCAAAGATATATCCTGGGTCTCCCACTTCTCGTTCTCACTTGTGTCCTCCCCATCCACATCCTCCCCCTTACACGGCTCGACCTCATCTGTTCCTCACACTCCATCCATAAAGGATGTGGATACGTCAGCCTTACCACCTCCCTCTCAGATATAGGGCTGAAAAGCAAACCCTCCGAACCGATCCACTGCCGAACTAAGCGACTCCCATCCAAATCGTGCCACAGAACGCTGATCAAGTGCTCTGCTAGCTTCAAGACGTC
>JABUQX010041656.1:0-22500 GCA_015478945.1 Trachelipus rathkii
ACCTCAACCACCACATAACATTTACGCTCATCAGTTAAGTATATATAAATATTATTAAAGTAAATATCTATCATAGTGTAATAGCATGATGTCTTGTGGTTCATATATAATGGAGCCATTTACTTAGATGAGTACATACAAATAAAGAGTGAATGCGTAGGTCATCAAGGCATATTTAATAAAATACTGAAATACTATCATTAATATGGTTTCACGTGTAAAGTTCGTACTAAATGGAAATCCCTACTAATTTTAAATGCCTTACAGAGAAAATTAAAAGATCACATTGAAAAACTTGGATAATAGTAACTATTCTTGATCCTAGATGAAAAAACAAATTTCTTGAAACAGACGTTACCTAGAAGCTCTCATAGAAATAGTCTAGTTATATAGATACATGAGACAAGGAAAATAGAGTTAATCACAGAGAGTCCCCACCCTATCATGTCTTATCCAGACTAGTCAAATTAGATAGTAAAACAGATACAAGGATTATCATACCCAGAGCGACTGAGAAGTTCAGTAGCATAGTGTGCGGGTCAAGTAGTATTGAAAACGAGAGTATACTAGCATACTAGTTATCAAGAGTATACAAAAGAGATATGAAGCACATAACTACACTATGGCATCACTATAAATAGTAAAGAACATAAAACCTCGTTATATGGAGATGGAGTATATAAAGTGACAACGAGACAGAGATGGTATCAGAGATTGCTATATTTAGTACCATTCCACATGAAAGAAAATGGGGAGTTGAAGTTAAGGGGTTAAGTTAAGTAAGTAAGAGTTATAGTATTAAGAGAGTAAGAGTGTAGGAGATATATTAAAGCGCTAACTGAAATATTTCAATAATAGAGAATGCCGGTAATTTTTTACAGTACTAATTGGGCGAGAGAGCAATGTAGTCTACAGAGAGAGCGAGAGCGAGCGAGTATGTGAGGAGAGCGCGTCGTCTTGAGACGTATGAAAGATGCCCAACGGATCACGAGAAAGAACAATTGTGGGAAGCGACATAAGGTCATGAACGACATCTAGCCACATGCGCGCAGATGAGGTATAGTAGTTAGACATCATTCTGAAACACATATATGAATACTAACAAGTAAATTGGTGATTAATGAGATGAGGGAAAGAGAAAGAATAAATTGTTTATTTAACGGATAATTTTAGGTATTGCAACAGGCAGGAATAATAGGATTATATAATAATGAGGAATTCTATGGCCATAGATGTTAGTGAGATAGGTGTTGGTGGATAATAAGCTTACTGATAATATCAGATAACATAGAAAGTTATGTAATGTAACGATAGTGTAATATAGCAGTGAGTGTAAGTAAAATAGATAAATATATTCTAATATATTATAATAAAAGATGGAATTAATATTTAAATATTAATCCAGCGGATGATACAGGGATGTGAGGTATTCATCTTATGGAGCAAAGTCCAGAGATCTAAGAGATCATGTGAGACGATATGAAAAGAATATTAAGATGTGAGTAATAGGGTAGTACTACTAATTAATGTAATAGTATATAAAATGAATGGAAGATGGATATGAAGTAGGAAAGGATTCCCTAATACCTACGCCTATAGAGTAGATTGATATTATCGGTTCTTAGTATGGCGAGATCTAAAAGTAGAAGATTGAGAGGTACATAAGTAGAATACTGAATATGTAGATTATGTATGTATAGTAGTTAGTGTGTAATAAATGAGAGAGGTTCTAGCAAAGTTAACGTAAATTCAAAGTAATAAGGATTAATATAGGTTTGAGATAATTAGTAAAGAAGGACTTAAGACCCTATCAATTGCAAAAGTGTATATGTTAGATATTGGATATAAGAAAGGTAACTAAAACTATAAACACACGGAAAAAGTGTCTGTATAAATTATAATGTATATTTGAGATATAGATGCGAGGTTATTTGATTATTCGAGTATAATGTGGGGTGGGATGGCTGTGTGGGCTAGATGTGTGTCGAGTGTGTGCTGTGTGAAGAGGGAGGAAGAGAGAGAGAGGAGTGAGGAGAAGAGAGGCGCACGATAGAGAGTAAAATAGTTCGAGAGGAGAGAGAGAGATGATAAAAGATATCAGATAGAGAGGAGAGAGTATGTAAGAAATTAGTAAAGGAGACTATATAAATGTGATTGGGCGCATGTAGCGTCGTTTATACAATCGAAGAGGCGAATAGAGTACAAATGTTTCTTTTAACCTGATCAAAACTAGAAATGTCCTGTATTATATAGTATACATAAATCTAAATTTTTCTATATATCTAAGGATATCTAAATTAGCTCAGAGTTCCTCTGTTTCATATGCTATTTCAGAGCCCAAAGCCAGGTATCGTTCACGTGTGTGCAACAACATAGTTTATTCTCGTTTTTATATTGGCGAGTATTACAATAATACCTATGCGGTATTGGTTTTCCTGCCATGTTACAAATAAAATCAAATCACACATATAAATATATAATCAACAATATCTTCTATTTGACAAACTCTTCTATACTTAAAAACATTATTGACCCAAAAAATAAAAATGAAAAGTAAAATATATAAAAACTATAAATAACAAGAAAATATTATATAACAAACGTATATATTTATATGTCTATATAATTCAAATAACACACAGAAACGAGTGCAGGGAATCTACCACATAATTATAGTATTTAAAGGTTATATCATAAAATGGTTAAAGTGCTGAAATCCATAAAACTTTGACACACTAGCGACAACACAGCGAACACCAGAACACAACACACAACCACACACACCCACGACACATCACCACCACACCAGCTACCATCACTCTCATTACCGTATAACGACAACTCGATAAACTACTCTCACCACACACTAACAAAACAAGTTGATCAACAACACAGCAGAGCACACATCATGAGTTAAACACAAACTTGAGAAAAATATGGAGCTAAGCAACATCTAGGAATTGAAGAGACCACACATGAAATGCATAAAGTAAGGGAAAGCAAGAAAACACAAGCAAATAGTAGAGTAAATAACTTACCAGAGAAAAATATAACAAATTTAAAAAAATGCATGCGTGTGAGAGAATGGACAAGTAGAGAGTAATAAGTAAGAGAGCAGAGAGATAGGAGATCAAGGAAAAAGAATAAGAGAAGAGAGAGAGAGAGAGTAGCAAGAGAGAGAGAGAAGAAGGAGGAGACAAGAGAGAGTATGCAAGACGCACTAAATGGCTAGTTGAGACTGTAGACAGTTTCCTTCAAAGGAGATTAACTAGCAAAACAAAAATCCTATTAATAATTTATTGACGTCTGACTATATATATCACACAATAATGATGGTCCAAGCTCTTGAGTGCAAGAATAAATAAACGACTATACTTCGCTCTCCTAATCACCTAATATATATCACTTCTGATTATGGTATGTACAACAATCTATGCTCGCACATCTCAATCTAAGTTATAGAATAGTTTAAACGAATTAATAAACGGCGATTACACATAGGATAAAAAAATAATTACCGCTACATTTATATCTATATCCAAAGATTTATGGACCAAAAAATCCCTTAAAAAATTAAATTTGCTCTTCTTGATAGATAAGTATATAAATACAGTGCCTAAAGATCTTCTTCAAACCATTTCCATTATCTCAGTAATAGAAAATGAAAATTGGTGAGTAAAAAAAAGTAATAATAATCATTATACAGTATAATATAATATATATATATAAACTATACTATATATATATAATATATATAATCCATATATGAGACTATACTATTTAAATCATGACTCATTAAAATCGAAAATCACATAATTACATTACACCAATTTATATAATTTGAGATCAAAGATTAATAAATTAATGAAAACTAATACTGATAGAATCGTACTATTAATACAATGAATATAGATTTAGAAAAAAGTATATATCTTGTATTAAGCTAATCCATAGAATTATCATTATATGGAATATTAACTTAATTATACAATAAAATATTATAAGTAATTTGAAATCTAAAATACAAGTTCGTTACAGATTTTTGCTCCAAGAGCTTGAGAAGTAATATTATAATATAATAATAATACGAGACATTCGCTATTATGAAAGCTGGTTTGCAGTTAAACTAGTACAAAATCAAACTAATATACTAAAATATATATATATATATATAAAATATATAAAATATAAATAGTTAATATATAACATATTAGCTTGTTTTTTGAGTTAGGAGAAAAATATTCTACTATATTAGTATGCAAATTTTTCGAAATTTTTATTGAAATTTTATATTACATAATATCTCTATATATAATAAAAAGAAAAAAAAAAAAAAAAATAGAAATATTTATTAAAATTTAAGATCAAATGAATGAGCTCGAAAATTATAGAAATATCATATAATAAATTACTTATTTATAATCAACTATAAACCAAATATAAACTACCGAGAGCTGAGTAAGTCTAATATGGTTGTGCATGACACACAGAGTTAGCGGCGGTGTGATTAAAATAAAGAGAGCCGGAGAGTGTTAGCAATAAAATAAAATACTAGTTGGTGCGGTGCTGACGTACAGGTAACGATAGAGTAAAATTCTGAGTCATTCTCATAGCGACCAACCAAAGTCTTATAATAATAAATATTAATATTTTTAGAAAATTATTTTGTATAACATATTATATTATTTTTTTTATCTTTTTTCAGTTAATTTTCATATATATATATTTATATATATATCTTTATCTAAATATATAAAACAAATACGAGCACAATATCACATACCCACACTAAAATTATTCATAATCAATTATAACGGACATTAAATTTCCAAATAGACTCATATTTATAAGCAACAATTTTCCATATATATCATATATCTTTTCTATATTGCGAGAGTTCAAGCTCTTCATGTCAAAGTCCGATACATAAATCCTGAGACAAATAAGAGAGAAAATGCTAGCGAATTTGAATTGAAAAAAGGAGTCAAGATACACACGAGAGAGAATAGAAAACATATATGAAATGAATATATTATTAATTGCTCATGATCGTTTTTACTTCAATGTCTTAACAAGAGGAAAATTCTCTGACATCATTTTCGCACAAAAACAGAGATGTTGTACGTGCAACGCGCATTCTTATTGTGATGTATAGATTTTATGGATTATGCACATGAACAAATGATGAGTCAAAAAGATATCACATAAACCTGAAATTAACGAAAACAATACTCATTGGGGCGCTGTCTTCATCGTTCACAGACACTGAACAATGGGATCGTCAGAAGTTTCACACATGCAAATCATCCATTCTAAAAAAAGAATCAGTCAGCCCCACTTCAAAAACCTGTAAGCAATCGCACACACATGGCATATATACATATGTTTTCATAAGTCATTAATTTGATAATTGACAGAGACGGAGCACCAGAGTCTTCAGGTAATTAATTCTTAACAAAAATTTAAGATGGTAAAAGTGTTGATATAGTTAAAATACGTCGATACAAATTCATAGACACACAGAAGGAGGAACGATACACGTGTATCGGAGCCAGAGTTCTCCAGTCAGTACTCAGTTTTCTGTAAGGACACCGAAGTATGATAACAACCAAATTGAAAGACCCCTCAGTCCCATAGCATATGCGAGCTCAGATCTGTACTCTCTCCTCCTCTCTCTATATATTACAAATAATATGCATATAGAAGCAATAGGAAAAATACAGAGTTTAATCATAAGATGGACCTGACTAAGTGGATTGCGTGGGGAAACAGGTTCGAAGATCAAGTTAACACAAGAAAGTGAAAAATAAACACACGAGGAATTTAATTAGGCCCCCTGATAAGGAGAGACCAGAAAATTTGAGAAAGAATGGAGGTGAAAGAGGAAGGTTAATAGTATGTATACTAAACTACTTGGTAACAATAATATTATATATCTTTATTTAGATTGATATATAAATAATATACAATTATATAAATTATAATATTATAGTTCACAGATACTATCTAGGCCACATATCATATATTTATCATAATTTTCATGTTTCAATCAAATATCCGTTGAGTTAGCTTTTACTAACGTTAAAGAAAGATAATTCATAATTTTATGTGTTGACTAAAACTTGAGCATAATCATATTATTTTTTTATTTATTATATATTTATACTCGAGGTTTATTTAAATATAATGTATTTATTACAGTATATATCATTATATAATTATAGTTAATAAATAAATGTATTAATTAAATTACTTATATAGTTAAATAATATTAATTGAAATAATGAATAAAATAATCAATTAAATGTAAAGAGTAAAATTCTACTCATGTTAAAAAAAAATCAAATAAAACTATAATACAACGGCAAAATACAAATATATATTAATCAGTCCTCTAGTTTATATTTATTATATGAGCAAGTCCAAATATCTGGTGTTAATAATATGACAAAAACTTAATCCTTATATGTTGTATTTGACAAGTACAACTAATAACATGGTACCGCTAATATTTATGATAGGATTAGCTGGCACACAATTACACATTCACATAATATTTACCCTACAAGTCACGATGGCAGGTATTTAGATGGATATAATTTAGATGTAAGTCGAAACGTGATTATGAGTGCCGGAATGTGAGGAGGGATTTACGATCAAAATATACAATTTCTTTATCAGTATCGGACAGTATTCTTGAGATGTGCGATGTATTTAAGAGTGTGCTAAAAAAGTATATTACACTTATAATGGATGGGAATGAACCAAGACCCGTAATTAATAGAGTGGAGTAACTAGGATAGAATGCTTTTTCGCAACCGTCATGTATGGAGCGTAAATGAGTAATAAGAAGAAAAGAGAGAATATTAAATATAATAAGTGCACACTGCTTGAAGAATTGTCTGAGTCCAACAGCAGAGTAAAAGAGGTATTGCAATATCTAGATGAAAGCGCTCCATTTAATCAGAACGAGCATATATGTATAGGAAATATGAGGGTGTAAATATGTTTTGATTGAAACATCGCACCATGGTCCCTCTTACGAACCGGAAGGAACTTTCCCTTCTCTGCTGACATGTTCCAAAAAATGAATGTCATAAAAGTAACTTAGAACAAGACACTAAAAAAAATGTGTGCAAATAAGTAGCGACATAACGTAGGAGATACACATAGAAATCGGAGAGAAGTTACAGAGCACAACCTTCGGTGGAGTTGTTGAGACTTGAATGGCTTAGTAGAAAAAGATGAAAAGAGAGCATAATACAGGAGAGAGAACGATATATATATATTAAAATGTATTGAAGGAGTCTCAAGTATTAAATATTTTAGATATTGTAATTTCTCTATGCTAGAAAGTGATAATAGCTACCATCCTGGTCCCTTCCCGAAGGTAATAAACCCACAATATGACAAGAGAGGGGCGATACATATGATATGTGAAGGAGATTCGAATAATAATACTTAGAGCGGTCCAGTGAATACCACGTAAGAAAGTTATGAGTAACATTGTCTGCGTACCTGTTCCGATTGGAAGTTGCGCTGAATCCTATCAAAATAGGGTATACATAAAGAGAGGAGAATCATGACGAGGCTTGAGAGAAGTCTTGAGGAAGCTTAATGTCTATAAGTGATCTATTGTCTTCCTCTCATAAAAATCTACATACTATAATAGATTATATGATATCCAAGCCAAGAGTATCAATATCGGATTAATAATATACACCTTGCCTCCATGTTGGGAGAGTATAATGAATGGCGATGATGATGTATAGATATATGATTAGAGATGATGATGATGATGGATGATAAGATATAATATATGATAGAATTAAGTAATGATGATAAGAGAATGATGTATTAAATAATATAAATAATCAGATGATAATATATATATAATAATATATAATATATACTATAATTATATACTCATTACTAACATAGATATATATATTATATCCTATATATAATATACTATATATAGTCAATATGAAGTAGCAAAATCAAAGGGACAGTAAAATTTTAGTGTTATTAATCTTTATAGATCATCATTTATCCAATAATAAAGCACTGCACATAAAAATCCATTTGTTATATTCAATTAAACAAAAATTATAATGAATAATATAAAACCAATATAACAATAACTAAAATAATAACTAATGGTAATAATAGTTAAAAATATATATTAATGAATACTTTTCCTTAATCATGATCATACTCATATTATTATTAATACTGATACCTTATTTAGAACAATAAATCACCTACTAAGTATTTATATTTAGAGACATTAAATAAATATAATTATGCGCTATAGGAGCAAAAAGAGTGGATTCAGTATCTGAGGGGAATTCAAGGTCATCACTCAATATTTAATGAGTATTTAAAAAAATATATTAAATACATATTAAATTTTTTTGTAAAGTAGAAACAGATATAAAGAAAAATTAAATGATAATAAAATAATTAAAATACCTTTAAACTTCTTAAAAATATTATATTACATTAATATAATAGTTATTAAAATAATAAAAAAATAAAAAAATTTCACAACAAATAACAAATTGCTATATGAGAACATATATTTATTATAATAAGTGAAACAAACGAACACTATCTGCTTTGGGCGGTCGGAGTATTGGGCTCTACATAATATATACTCATGGGGGAAGATAATATTCAGACCTTAACTTAACTATATGTAATATATTAATAAACGTATATAACAGCGTAATAATTGACTTCAGATAGATTAACACAAATTATATAAAAAAAGAGAGAAGAGAATGAGTATAATAAACAGAAGAATAGAGAGACTAAAAAAATCCCCCAACAGGATATTCGCGCATGTCGTCTTAGAACTAAAGGGGTTATTCCATAGCCATTCAAATGTGCAATCCTTAGGCACATTTCCACAATGAAAAGATCTACCCAATATGATTTTTTGTTTTCTATCTATTTTTTATAAAATAAATTTTTACTATAACTGCACGAAATATGTGTTTTACCTTAATAAAATCTTTAATATTAGAAAGAAAATTACAAAATTAGTAACTAATATAAGTGAACCCTTTTATCTACCCTAAACAATCTGAATGAACCCTTATATTACCCACTAGATATTATAAAAAAATTGATATTTTTAAAAGTAAATTTCGATGTACTAAATTAATACATACAAATATTAAAATCATTATATAAATAATTATAATAATTAACTCAAATTATTAGATTATAATAAATATATTATTGTACATATTTTTAATTTTAAAAAATTATTTAGTTATAAAAAATATATATAGATATATATAAATATAAAAGTCAGTTACACTTGACAATCAGTGTAAATACAAAAAGTGTAGAGGCAAAATTTGAGTATATACTATAAAAGCTAAATATAAAATTAGTATAATAATTATTTATTTATTTATTTAGTTCTAAAAATTCAACATATTAAATGATAATATAATTATAAAATATATATAAATTACAATAATTTAAAAATTGTAATAGAAAAAATAGTGTAATTATATAATATTTACCTAATATTAATATTTTAAATATAATACCTAATTTTAAGATATATTCAAAAAATAAAATTTATTCTACAAGGATGAAACCCTTCTTCACACTTGATGAAAACAGCTATTATGAGCACGACATTTGATACGTTACATAATATATATAATATAGTATATAAGATATTATATATTAATATAATATATGCAAGTTTTTCATAAAGATATTATGAGTAATCACTTGCGCTTACCTTGTCCAGATTCTAAGTAGTAACTATAGATGTACTTGTAACTTATGAACACAAAATTTACTAGATAGTTATAACTATAGTACTTATTAGAAAAATTGATACATGAACTACAACACAAATGATAATATATATATAATTATAATAATATATTATATTAATTAAATATATATAAAAAGTGTAATAATATTAAATAATATATTAAGTAATATGATAATAATATTAATATAATATAATATAATATATAATATATATATATAAATATAATATATTTTATTAATTATAATATATATTTAAATATATAATTATATGTATATACTTATTATATTATTATGATCATTTAAATGCGATTTATCATCTATTAAAATTAATAACTAATAAATTAAAACAAAAAACTAAGTCCCATAAGAAAATAATAAAAAATATAATTAATTTGAAATATAAATGATAAATATATATGAGCCTAATACATCTATATATACATATTAAGAATCTAGAGAGAGTAACTATATAATATAAGGCCAAAAGGTTTTTAGGACTCTAATTGCTCTATATATATAATACACTTTACTTCAATATAATACATATATGTATAATACAATATTAATATAATAACAACATGTATCTAATGTTGTATAAATACATTAACTTTATTATATCCATGCTGCAGAAAAGGATAATTAATAAATATATGGTACAAATAATAATACTAGATACACATAACATAACAAGTTTAACTAAGAAAAATAAGTAAATAACAAAAACAATAATAATTTATTTTACTTAATGTTAATTTGAATGTTCAATAAGCACTGAAACACAAAAAAAAAAACACAATTTCTGTACAGAGCATTAACAGAGAAAGATAATCGCACAAAAAATTGTAACGAAGTTATAATATATTATCAAAATAATACCACTATAGTACTCACTTTAATATTACTCTTGCGAGTAATCATTATTATAGATACATATATTAAATGTAGATATTAGGCTATACCAAACTATACTAAGTTCCTTACAATAAGGAATACTTAATTGATCATATAAGTTATCATATAAACACCCAATATTTGCTCTTTAAATATTTTATTCTCTGCAGACTGTTACTCTTGACGATATATCTGTATATTTCATTGTCATACGAGACAAAAGCATACAGAATAAACATGGATATTCTCTTCTATTCACATGAACGATGACTTAGTAATCATCCGTAAAACGATGAAGGATGCGTGGTAAAGAAAATATATAATGAACTGTCAAAAAAATAGACTCATAGCTCTACTTCAAGTACTCTTATATGAGATCACTAAGCTAAAGTAATTTTATTTAATACTAATGTAAAAGCTGAAACAAAGGTTTAGGTAAAAGATATTATTTATAAAAATATATATTTAATTTTAATAAAATTCGTATAATTAAGGTCGAAAGGGGGGATATTAATTTATGAATAAGCAATAATAGACTATTTGCTTATAATGATATATTTAAAATCAAATCAAAGTAAATTAATTATTATCTAACTAGTGAAATTAAATAGGCAAGGTGAGAAATTTCGTCCATTATAACTCATATGATATAAGTCAGATTACAATGCTCTCTCTACCTATCTCTCCTCTCTCTATAATATTCTATCTCTATCATCCTTACATATCTCTCTCTCCATTATCATAACTATATCTAGTCATCTATCTCCCCGTCATACTATCTATTCTATCCTTCATCTCTCACATCATCTCTATCCTATCTCTCTCTCATATTGTAATAATAATAATAATGCAACGTAACATATTTTGTTTATCTATAAACAATATCAATATCTGATATTACAATACATATATATATAGTGCTGATTAAAGCAATACCAAAATAATATGAAAATAATTGTTTTCATATAATTATAATTGTAAAATATATAATGTAATTATAGTTATTATAAATTTATATATTCAAATTTGGAATTATAATCTTATATACTAGGGAGCGTTGTTATCCACATTGCTTCATCATCCAATGGATGATATATTATTATATTATATTATTGAAAATATAATTAAAATATAATATATATAATATATAGTATATAATATTAATATATATAATATATATATAATAATATCTATATAATAATTATATAATAAATAATATATATAATATATATATATATTATTAATATAATATTAATAAATAATACTAATATAATATTATATAAGTATTAAATATATATATATAATTATCATTAGTTTAAATATATAGCACATAGTGATACTATAATAAAAAAATAAATTCATCGATCAGTATGATACTTACCCAAAATAATAAGCAGTTCTTAAAATAGCTCCAAAGTTCATAGGATGATGTAAATAGAATTTTGGTCAGGTCTGATGCTTAAAGTAGTAATGTGTGGTAGCCTAATGCATTGAGCGAGGGCCCTCACCATATGCCAGCTTAGAGTTAACTAACTTTTGCTATGTATTAGCGAAATTTTCACCATATCGTCATAAGAAGTTTATCAACACAAGTAATTTGTAGATCTTTCAACTCACATAATAAGATGATTATCACTCCCAATAGAATTTGTAAGGTAAATACCCCACTCCTAATACGAATAAGCTGAAGGCTATATTCACTCTATCTGAATAAGGTATTTCATACAATCTACAATTAAGAAATTTCATACATCTCTCTGCAAGATTTCAACCACTAGTGAAGAACTTACACTCTAAAGATTATATCAGAATCCCATTGCGTAGAATTTTCTTCAGTTCTACCACTCATTGAACAGTACTCTCATCCACTCATATGAGGAAAATTCTCTATCCTAATCCATAGCAGATATTTCATACCACACTCAAATTGAGGAATTTAGACCAACTCAGAAGAATTATTCATACACCTTCTATCATTAGAGTAAATATAATCATCATATATCATAGGAGATCCATATCACCATCTCGAGTTGAATAATATTTCATCATCTCATTTGAAGGATACCAACTAAATCTCATGTACAGGATATGACCATCTCAAAACTGATATCATACCATTCATACAATTGATAGAATATTCATAACTCAATCACTCATTAAGGATTATTCCTAACTACCATACTACTAATAGAAATTATCATCAATCTCAAATGAGAAATTATTATTATAACACTGACTCATTGGGAATTTTCTAACCATCCAAGGAATTAATATCTTCCAAATATCATCATATAACCTTACTTCTCGGAGTTCAAAAGTCTATACTATGAGTGATCGCAAAACATTGAAATGAAATTTCCGATGCTAATCTTGACGATCTAATAACATAGTATACAATTCAATTATAAAATTACATAATCATAAAGATAAAAAAACCCCCCTTAAAGTTTTCTATTAAAAATTATCAATTGATCAAACCCCAAACTGACACTATGCAAAGGAATGCCATGGCGCTTTAGCGAGTAAGAAAACTCAGTGCTGAGACTGCCAAAATTTCAATAACCGATTCACTGCCTTAATCCATAACAAAGTTACATTGCACGAGTTCGTTCCATTAATGAATAAGCGAAACAAAAGGAGTTTACACCGTTCATTTCCCTGCATGAAACTTAACTACCCTTTACCAGACAAGACCCGGTACCGAGAGTTACCGCGACAACGTCACCAACTCAAGAGGATTACAAGCAGTTCGGACGTTAATTTAATGAAAACTCCTTTTAATAAGGGAAGTAGAACAAGAGAGTAAGAATCAAAACAGCTATATATTTGCAAACGCGAGTGCAAGTAATATAATATAAATAATATAATAATATATATAATAAATAAATATAATAATATATATATATAGATATATAAAGTACTATATATATACTATAATATAAACGAGAGGAGAGAAGATGGAAGTATAAATAGTCGCACCAAGAGAAGAGCAGTAAGAGAGAGGACTTAAATATATGGACTGGATTATATATAAACATATATATAATAGCACATATAATATAAATATATAAAATAAAATATATAAATATATAATATATAATATTAGATATTCGCATGAACTTTCTCATTCGCAATGCTGAGCGCAATATATACAATATACGACTAAATAAGTATATATTATTATATAATATATAATATATATATAAGATATATCTAATATATATAAATATTAATATATATATATATATTAATCTAAAAATCATAATACTACGTTATATATAAATATAATAATTAATAATATATATATAATATATAGAATATATATATAAAGAATATAAATATAATTATATAAAAGCACAATGCCAGCATTATAATTTGGCAATGCGGACGAAAAGTGTCATATTACAAATAACAGATACTATACATAACATAAATATATATAATACTATATATAATATATAACATATATATATATAATATATATAATATATATACACTATATAATAATATATATATACTGGGGAACAAAATTTAAAAACGATAAGATTAATATAGAACTTTAATAATAATAATTGGAAGTTTCCTAAATATATTATATATAATAATAATAAAAATATATAATTATATATAATATATATAATATATATATAACATATATATATTAATAGATAAATAATATATAATATAAAATATATATATAAATAGATAAAAATATAAATATCATATAAAGTAGCTAATAACATTGTTTTCATATGTTGTTTGATGATAAAAATACAAAGGAGTCCACATACAAACAAATTTTTTTTAACAGGAAAAGCCAATGACGTCACCAAGGTATCTCGCATGTAAATTTTAACTTAAACAACCACACAAGAAGTTAAACACAGAAATCATTCGATTTCAAATGAAAAAAAAAAGGGCTGGACTATCATATTGAAGGAATACTTAGTTTTAATAAGTTTGAAGAAATTGAAACTGACACTATTTTGAATTTATGTTGTACTAATATTTCTTCTATAGACCTTTATATAATCGGTATATTATTAATCACATTTCTTTGGATCGGTTTTCTAAAAGTACGTTCGAGATTTTCAAACTAAGCAATTAAGGTGTATTCCTCAGAAGTTTATGCACCATTGACAAGTATGGGGATGGGGGGGGCTGGCAGCCAGTAAATTATGAATTTAATATACCGTTGAGGTCAGTATCGGTCCATAGGGCGAAGCTAGAAACACTTCAAATAGAAATTTCCTTCTTGAAAAGGAGGTCAAAGTAGGAAAATCTCGAAAAAATAAATCAAGAGTTATTACTAATCGGATGTAACGGAGAATGATTATATTAAAAGCAATAATTAGCAACAAATAGGGTTTTTTTAACAAAACATAAGAAACAATAAACTAAAGTACTACACGGACCATCTTAAAGATTGAGGCTTAGTTGCCGGATTTCTAAGCCAATCTATAATAAAGAGTAAGCACATATCACTTGTGGTTCTACAATATGAAACTAATTCGTTGAGAACTTCGTTCAACTGAAGCTGGTAAAAAGCACAAGAAAATCCAGCAAGTACTCAACATTTTATTCCGAAAAAGTTGAGTCCATTCAAATCATGAGACATTATGGTTTCCTGAAATAAATCCACTTTGTACACATAATTCTTACTCTCCCCAGCAAGACTAATGGCAAAACAAAACAAAATCTCCGAGTCAATCTCAATTCCGACTGCAATCTTTGTTACAGGTCACAGTTTGCTGAATAAGCGTTCGAAGTTACAACGGTGTCATGTACCTATCAAAAATCTTCACCTAAGGAAGAAATCATCGTCAAAACATGGTAAAAAACTGCTAAGTCAATAGTACTTCAGTCGTCGAAGTTGTCGGGTCGATCCTCGGAAACCCAACTATCTGGTACTGTTATTTCGCCAGTTATAGAATGCATTCCAGAAAAAATTCGAACAATCAATGAAACCAAAATATATTTTCATAAACGAAAAAAAATTTTCTTGTAGATTTAATTGCTCAATTGCAATACATAGGCACGAGCTCTCACTTAAAGGTATTGAAAGATGTTAGAGGGAGAGCATTTCTTTCTAAAAGGAGAGGATCCTGAGTAGAAGAAGGTGACGAAAAAGAAAATTATAAACTCTGACCTCTAAACTCCACTTGAACGTCTAGAAAGCATTGCGAATGTTCACGTTGAATTTTCAGGGCTACTTAAGATCAATTCTAAAACGTTAAACTTCCAAAACAGCCCTCTTGCTTTTCTATTTATTTTGGCAAAATACTACACAGAGCTCCACTAATTCACTGTCTTTAATCCACTCATATGATTCGGAACTAGACATTTAAAAAATGTTGCTAAATGCTGCCCACGAAAAAAATCGAAAACAAAAACTGGCTTAAAACGCAAACTGTAAGTTGGGCATCTTTCGTAGTTTTCGTTTCCCAATTTGTTAATACTATGTACTTCCAAAACGTCATACATAAAAACTTTATTTTAATTTTAAAAAATAATTCCAAAACTAAATAAATTTGAACAAGGATAATACATGTGAAGATAGAAAAGACGTCTACAAACTTGAAAATAGATTACCTAATCTCCCTCCTCTCAAATAAATGAACAAACAATGAAATCAGATCAAAACTTAACGGTAGCCACAAAATAAAGAAAATTAAAATTAGGAAAGTAGTACCACACTCTGTAAATCACCTGGCTAAAGAAACGGACAATAAAGAAAACGCTCAGACCACAGACGCTAAGCCACAGTTATTTAAAAGCAGAGCTTATGTGAAACAGGCTGAGTCACAATCAAACTACAAACAGAAAAATGGACGTTCCAAGTATCATTTTCGTATATACAAATTGAAGCAACGCACGCTTATAATTTTATATCAAAGCTATCTATAAACTTTAATTTTTCCTCATATTTCATATCATCCTCATGGTAACATGGTTGGTAATTTGTCACCTTCAATATTTGGGTGACTGTAGCTTCCTCATACCCTCCCCCTGAGTACGCCATCGGAAGTGAGTGAATATAATATGATATGTAGACTATCACTTAAACAGTTTAATGCACGTGATTGTTTTCACTTGTTTTCAGACGATTGTAAAAACATTTGTAAACGTGGAACTTCCTTGAACCTCTTTCTCTTTTATTTTGCCAAAGCTCTACCTATACTGAGATCCACCAAAGTTAGGCTCCACTAAGTTTCCGTCTTCCATCCATCCATTGTACTCGAAGAGTAATGTAACCTTCATATAAGATTTATGCCTAAATTACTGCATATATAGTAAGATACAATTCGGAAACAAAATTTCACACAAAAATAGCTGTTGTTTACCTAATATCGTAATTGATACAGTGAAAAAGGCAAAATTTAATTCGGAAAAATAATTCATAGACATCGTTGAGCCATCCAGCTTAGGTTCATCGATAAGACTGTTTAAGATACATACGATTCTCTGTGTATAGCCTAACAAAACTATCATAATTCTGAACGAATACCTGAAATGAGACCTAACCATGAGGAATCAAAAATGAAAAGCCATGAGTTGTTAAACAACTTGAGAGGCTGTAAAACTTTTCATAAAGAACCGCCGATTTTTCTTTCACTATCTCATTTAATTTTTAGGTATATCCGTTGATTTATAAAAAGTGGAGTAACACCCTAGCGGGCACTATGCTACAAGTACCAGATATTAATTAATGTCAAATTAAGGGATTGCCCTTAGGTACTAGAGATCGCACATCATTAGCCTGTAAACTTTCAAATTTCGACTTTCAAAACAAAAACAAAGATCTTTCGCTTAGAACTTTTAAGAAATATTTGTGTATTTATTTGTTTATTTAATTATTTAATTTGTTTAATTTTTTAATTAAATTTTATATATATACATTTTTATGTTCATATTTTTTAAATGCCCAACTCATCAAGGCTGGACGGTGTTTGTTTTGTTGCCGTAGGTACGGGTAAAATTTTTAAACCCAATATATTGGCCAATGTTAAAGCCATGAAGAGCACGAGCACTAGACCTAGGAATTGCGAAGAAGCAAAACCTGCGGAAAAAGCAAAGTCGGAGTGCGTTTTAAAAAAACGATCCCTTACAGGGATCGTTTTTTTTCGACTCAGATTATCGATTTCCTTCCGAAAATTGAACTTCGATGTAATATATAATAATAATAATGTGTATTGTGTTGCGCTCGCGCGCTAATCTGTGTCTGTCGGTATCAACAAAGACCTTCGGTCAATGTTTGACCTCACAGGTGTCACGTCGCCTCGAAACGCTTTGTTAGGACCTAATCGTGCCCGCTCGGGAATGTCAGCCACAAGGGCGTAAGCCCGCTAATATCGGCAGTCCACACCTCGTGGGGTGACCCCCCTAACTATATTCTCCTAACAGACTTGAAAATTTACAACGGAATTCGAGCTTATACATACAGAGATTATATTCCAAGTATTCAGACCTAAATTAACTCTATTCTTCATAATCGAAAAGGGTGGAGGAGCTCAAACTGCTCTGATACTACTCACTGGAAATGTATTAAAATGACTAATAAAAGTGATCGGAAGTGTCTGTGAGGCCTATAACATTAATTGGAGTCACTAATACTAAACAATTACCAAAAATTGTTTACTGGCAAACTACCAAAAAGTATATAGGTTTAATATATATACTAGATAATAATATTGGATCCATGTGTTATAAGGTTATTTATGGTTATTATATATCTATATTTATACATAATATATATAATTCACTACCTCACATTGGATATATTGGTATAATATAAATAGATATATATATATTAGCATATATTAATATACTATTTATTATATCATAGTATATGGAAAGTCAACGATCTAGGTTAGGTTTACGTTTAGGGCAACGTAGATCCATCTAGGTTAGGGTTAGGTCAACGGTATCAGCGATCCATATAGGTTAGGTCTCGGTTTAGGACCATGCTAGTTTAGGTTATGATAAGTTTTGTTAGGTATACACATAGTAAATCTGTGCATACTTAACAAATCTTATCATAACCTGAACTAGCAGAGACCTAAACCGAGACCTTATCTGCATGGATCGTCGATGTCATTGACCTAAACTTAACCTAGATGGATCTACGTTGCCTCAAGCGTAGAACTAACCTAGATGGTTTGACTGTCCTAAATCGAATATATCTTTGGCGTAAACTATATATATTTGCTAAGTCAATAATTAATGTTATAGGCCTTACAGACACTTAGCTGTATGATTCGTTGAGAAGACATCTGATGTTAACAATTTTGAAGCAGTCCTGAAAGACATGTTAGGATGAAAGTAATGCTTTGGATCTTACTCTGGAAGTGGAGGTTTTGAAACCAGTAATATATACTCGTATATATATATATATATATATATATATATATATATATATATATATATATATATATATATATATATATATATATATATATATATATATATATATATATATATATATATATATATATATATATATATATTTTTTATATATATATATATATATATATATATATATATATATATATATATATATATATATATATATATATATATATATATATATATATTGAGTTTATGGTACAGAGAATTTAATTTTTATTTTTTTTTTTATTTTTTCATGTATTGTTATTACATGAAACAAACAATAAATTTCAGTGGGAATAAACAGGATCAAAAAATTTCAATCCCCCCAAAAAAAAAAAAAATGTAATTATTTAATAAAAACACGTTTTTTCATGTTTTCCCCCTTTTTTTTTCCTTTTTATTAATAGAACATTCTTTATGCAGATTTTAGCTTCAATTATTTTAAATATATACCTTTTTTTTATTCATCTGGATAATATTTTAACATACAAAAATTTATTAGTGCATAAATATTTGAAAATTCTATCCAAAATCAAATGGAGAATAAAAGTACATTTTTTTTTCAAAAGTATATTAATATATTATATCTGAAATCGAATAAAGAATGGAGATATATTTCTTTTTAAATATATATATATATATATATATATATATATATATATATATATATATATATATATATATATATATATATATATATATATATAAATATTTTGTATATATATATATATATATATATATATATATATATATATATATTATATATATATATATATATATATATATATATATATATATATATATATATATAGTAGTATAGGGTGGACAACTGACGGAAAAGTAACGGAAGCCAGATTTGTCGTTAAATCTGGCACCCTAATCCGTTAATTTTGCTCATTTTTATTTTTTTTAGAAATTTTGCTACTTTTTTAACGTTTTGCCAGATTTGTCGTTAAATCAGGCAACCTAATCCGTTAAATTTGTCCTTTTTTAGCATTTTTAGCTACTTTTTTAGCATTTTTTAGCTACTTTTTTTTAACGTTTTGTCCATAATTCAAGTCAAGATCCCCAACCGGAGTGATTTTTTTTTTCCATTGGCAGCTCCTGCACGGCGAAGGCAAAGACTTGAAAACCATTTTCGAAGGTTTTGGAAATTCCAATCATGTCGGCAGCTGATTTGGAAATTTCCATCATTTCATTAGATTTTGACGTTTGATACGTCAAACCTAGGGTTTTTAAGGTCGGTGAGACCGAATTTAAGGTCGGGAAGACCGACTTCCGAGGTTTTGAGCCCGAACTCAAGATTTAAGCCCCGGGTGCTGGCGGAGCCCGCTCTCGTGCGGGACTTTTGGTTCCTAGAAGGTTTTAAATGATCGATAGATCATTTTTGATGGTTCCAATCGATTTATCGTGATCGATTACCCCTAAATCGATCTTTAAATCGTCTTTCTACGTGCTCTGGTTGTCATTTAGCACTGAAAATGTAATCGAAAGAAAATAATTACAATAATTATCATTCGATTAATCGCTGTAGTAATGGGGCCACTTCAAAGACAACCTATTTCGCTAGGAAGGAATAGAGTTATCGCTTTCAAACTTGGTATATGGTCATTGTGTGTGATAAACTGATCACAGACGAGTTTTGGTGACCGTAGGTCACCCCTAAGGGGGTGCTGCCCCCTTAGCGCCAAGGTCAAATTCGTTCTGAAAACCATGTTAGGCTTAACGTATTGGA
The DNA here is from genome assembly GCA_015478945.1 of Trachelipus rathkii. NCBI lineage: Eukaryota > Metazoa > Arthropoda > Malacostraca > Isopoda > Trachelipodidae > Trachelipus > Trachelipus rathkii. The sequence goes on from JABUQX010041656.1 coordinate 20,825, forward strand.
GTGAAATTTGGATGTGAATTATATGATGACGTAATCTCGTCGGAGACGATTACGTTCCTCTGTTTCTCGTGTGACGCTGCCCTCTAAAACTAAAAATGATCGTAGAAGACTGAAACTTGGATGGTTGAGGAGTCGGAGTCGGGAGACGAGACGGAGCGGAGTCGGATTCCGATCGAGTTCATGACGTCCCCTTCGAGTGTGGTCCCCTTCCTGAAAAAAAAAAAAAGAAGAAGAAATGAATCATGGAATGCAAAACAGAGAAAGAAGAAGAAGAAGAAAGGGAAGAAGTGAGAATAATGATAAGAGGAAGAAGAATGAGAAGAATAATAAATTGAATTTAGGTTTTAAGCAATCGGTGTTGGAGCCGGTGCGTTGCCAACATAGTAAACATTCATTTAATAATACAAGATCATTACTGTTTTACATAACTGCTTCTGTTCTAAGATGTACATGTTGTATATTGCATTGCATCATGCAGAGATAACCTTTATTTTCTAAACGTAGAAGACTAACATTTATATTTTCAAATTCATTTTCTTTTATAAACGTTAACTAATATAATTTTTTTCTAAGTTGAAGCATACATATACTGTTTACTATTTTTTTTTTTTTAAGTTTTTATTTTACATTTATACTTTGTGTTATTTTAATTTTTATTTTTTTTTTTTTATTTTTCTAACTTTATTTTTTTTTTTTTTTTTTTATTTTATTTTTATTTTTTCATTTTTATTTTTTTATTTTTATTTAAATTTACTTTTCTAACTTTTTTTATTTTTTTGAAAGTTTCATTTTACATTTATACTTTGTTTAATTTTTTATTTTAACTTTTTAATTTTTTTAATTTTCTAACTTTATTTTATTTTTATTTTTTATTTTTTCTATTTTTTATTATTTTTTTTTTATTTCTTTAAATCTTTTTGTTTTGTTAAATTTTTTATTATTTTTCATGTTTATAACGTAAAAATTTACGTTTTTACATACCCTAAATCAGTAAATCAGTAAATCAAACCACCATTCAACCACCCTCCTGACCAGTTGTGATCTATTGATTCACATCTGTTGATCTATTGATCTATTGATTAAGGTAAATTTTTTTACTAAAATTGTCATGTTTTACATACCCTAAAGCAGTAAATCAGTAAATCAATCCACTCCATCTTCCCTCTTTTCCATTTTTGATCTATTGATCTATTGATCTATTGATCTATTGATCTATTCATTTATTGATTAAGGTCAACTTTTTAGTAACATTGTCATGTTTTACATACCAGCAGTAAATCACTAAATCAACACATCTATGACTGCTTAGAAGATTAGAATTTATAGGATTTACAAATTAGAGCACTGCACCAGCTGGCATTTTACACAAACAGAGCAGAATCACTTGACCGAATCCACTGACTACTTGAGTAACTATCGTTAGGCGAAGGCTGGCATGGAGCTTAGCAGGCATGGCAGCACACAAGGCAGCTGACCATCTGACATCTAGACCATCCAACCACCTCCAGTCAGTTGTGACCTATTGATTTATTGATCTATTATTGATTCAAGCCACATCTCGAGTATCATTTTTGGATAAAAATAACATAAAACAAATTTTTTATACACTGATCAACGAATATATGCTAACGTAAATAAAGTTTTTCACATTAATAAAGATTACTAGCATCATCTGA
>JABUQX010041656.1:35000-40000 GCA_015478945.1 Trachelipus rathkii
GAAGATATGTACTATTTAGTGGTTGGATGAAGGATTTGAGTTTTTGAGAAATTTAAAACAAGCACGTTTTTGCTGCTCTAATTAGAGTTACTAGAAACATCAGAGGTCATTAGTTCCAAGGTATCTTTCCTAGCATTGGTTACTTGTTGTTGGCTGGGACGTCTTTCAAAATGAAAGAAAAAAAGTGCAATCATTAGCATAATAATGAAACGACAATAAAGTGAAAAATATGAAATCAATAATGAAAAATAGAAAAAGAAATGACGTATGACAGACATTTGAAGAACACAACTAGCTATATAGATTTATGGAATGAACAGTGTCCGTCTACAACAGTTGCTATAGAACGAACTAAAAGCAATTAGAAAGAAAATTTCCGAGAGAAGAATAGATCGAATGAGGGAAGTTTTTGCCAAATTCTATCGAAAGCTCCCGACATGTCTTATGCAACAACAAAAGATCCATTGAAAATCCGGAGAGTAGAGAACTAAGAGTCATAAAGAAGAGAAAAAAGGTGACCAGCAGTTCGCTAATTACGGAAACAACGTTGTCGATCAGAGATGAGATTTGAAAAGCTAAGATGTCTCTACATCTTCCTATTAAAGATAATTTAGAAAAATTTTGAGATAATGAAAATTAAAGCGACAGGATGATAGCTAGGGGATTGAAATGATGCAAAATTTTGCAGTTGACCCGGAATAATCGACATCAGACAATAAACGACATTTGCAATAAATTTGGGATTGGTTCCAAGATCCACCAGAAGCTCCTGCCTGACTAAAGAACTGCACATGCACATCATTAGAGATCAAATGTATCTCAAACTGCTGACGGTTTAATAAAATAACCAAAAAAAGGCAGTCAAATAAAGAGCAATGCCAAGGGCATGTTAATCTTTTTATTTAACTCCTTGGCAATTGCCCACAAAGAATTATCCTCTACCCCTCCTTATTCGCTGGATCTGCCCTTCAAGTTTTTGTTTTTTGTTTCTTTCCACAGCAAAAGTAAAATCAAAATGAAGACATCGAAAGGAATCGCAGGATACACTGGACGGGTTCGCACTCATGAACATTTTGTGATCTTTCAATCATTTCGAGGTCTTCGAATAAGTGTAAATTTGTTATACCATCAGCCTTAAAGCTTCTGAATATATATATATATATATATATATATATATATATATATATATATATATATATATATATATATATATATATATATATATATATATATATATATATATATATATATATATATATATATATATATATATATATATATATATACCAATTATTCTCATAAATACTGCTACACATAAATATTGGTGTCAAATTAAAACAAATAAGCTGTTCATTTTAATATCTACACGATATAATCCACAACCATTATTATTAATGCAGAAAATAAAATATTCATTCAAAATAACTGCTTTTTGCCTTAACATAAGCCTTAAGTCTATTGGTACCAGGGTTGGAGAAAACCCGGGGTTGGACCAAAAAAAAAACAGCCCAGTGGGGTTTTGTTTTTGGGGCTTTTTTCAGCTTTTTAAAATTTCTATTTTTGAGGAAAAATTAAAATGATCAATAATTGAATTTGTTTTTTTGTAATGTCAATTCAGTATTATTTGAAAAATAAATTAATAAATAGGTAAAAATTTACAAATTAAACATAATTTGGTAACAGACATTGTCCAATTCCCACTGCTGAATGAATGTCATTTCCTAATTGGTGAAACTTGTAAAGGTAAATGGTATTGCTATTGTTACAGGTTATTGATAGTAATGACATAACAGGACTATCTTAAGTAAAGTAATTAAGTAATATATTTAAATTTATATTATTTAAACTTCGAACATTGTCGCCATCATAATCTGAGGCTCTGGGAAGCTAGTAAGTTAGCTACCAATAGTTCAGTAGTTGTTACCTAGAAACTAGGCAGGCTTGCACTGGATACCTCCCCAAGGAGCTGCCCACCAACCCACCAGGTCTGGGTTTTTATGTTAAACTCCGAGTAAAATTGAGAGATTCTGAAAAAAAAACAGTATATGTATATAGTCACTTATTAAAAAAAAATGAGTAAGGCACACTGTAGAAAATTCAGAGATTTTTAATATATATATATATATATATATATATATATATATATATATATATATATATATATATATATATATATATATATATATATATATATATATATATATATATATATATATATATATATATATATATATATATATATATATATATATATATTCGATAGATTTTCTGTGTGATTATCGTAGCTATTCTGCTCGATTAATTATAATTGTAAGGATATATAAATATCTAAGACAGGTTAGACAGCCAGATAGTTACTAATGTGAAATAAAATTGGAAAATGTGATTCATTCACTGACTTAATTCAATCCAATGTTACAAATTAGTTTTATACTTTATTGCATACTATATAAATTTATAAAATAATGGAACTTCAAAATATATTCTAGTAATTTTATAACCAAAGTGGAAAGAATTTTTACTTTTTTATTAACTGAAAAGTTTATTTAGTAATTTTAATAATGGAATCTAGTTATTATCTTCTAGTCAATAAAATTTAAAGATACATTCATTTGTACTTTTGTATTAAATTTTAAAATTATTTTTTTCATTCTCATTTATTTCAAATATTTAAAAGGTATATCAGTGAAAATCTTGAATAAAATGCAACTAGGCTCACTAATAATGAAACATAATATAGTTGTTATTATTATTAGTAATTTTTAAAAATATCTCTCAAATTGTTGAAAATAATAGCTAAAAATTAAAAACAAAAAACCCACTTGCAGTTTTTATTATATATATATATATATATATATATATATATATATATATATATATATATTTTTATATAATAATTTATTTTATATATATATATATTATAATATATATATATATATATATATATATATATATATATATATATATATATATATATATATATATATATATAGGTATATATATATATATATATATATATATATATATATATATATATATATATATATATATATATATATATATATATTATATATATTTTTTTTTTATATATATATATATATATATATATATATATATATATATATATATATATATATATATATATATAGGTAAAGATATATATATATATATATATATATATATATATATATATATATATATATATATATATATATATATATATATATATATATATATATATATATATATATATATATATATATATATATATATTTTTATATATATATATATATATATATATCGATAGATTTTCTGTGTGATTATCGTAGCTATTCTGCTCGATTAATTATAATTGTAAGGATATATAAATATCTAAGACAGGTTAGACAGCCAGATAGTTACTAATGTGAAATAAAATTGGAAAATGTGATTCATTCACTGACTTAATTCAATCCAATGTTACAAATTAGTTTTATACTTTATTGCATACTATATAAATTTATAAAATAATGGAACTTCAAAATATATTCTAGTAATTTTATAACCAAAGTGGAAAGAATTTTTACTTTTTTATTAAATGAAAAGTTTATTTGGCAATTTTAATAATTATCTTCTAGTCAATAAAATTTAAGATCCATTCATTTGTACTTTTCTATTAAATTTTAAGAATTATTTTTTTCATTCTCATTTATTTCAAATATTTAAAAGGTATATCTGTGAAAATCTTGAATAAAATGCAACTAGGCTCACTAATAATGAAACATAATATAGTTGTTATTATTGCATATTAGTAATTTTTAAAAATATCTCAAATTGTTGAAAATAATAGCTAAAAATTAAAAAAAAACACTTACAGCTGGTTTTGTTTGTTTTTTATGTTTTTTTTTGTTTTTTTGAGTGGGTTTTTTAATGCCAACCCTTACTGGTACAGTCGTCTATTGCAGCAAGCACGACCTCCATTGGAAAGTTCTTTCCCGCACCAGTTAGGGCTCGCTTATAAGAACTAACATTTGGATGTGGTCTTCAGCAGAACATATTCACCGAAACTATCCATAATTTGTAACATAAAGGATTAAGATAGTGGCAGCCAGACATTCAATCGTCAACTGCCAGTAAATGGGGAACATTAGCCCTGAGCCAAGCTTGAGTAGACCTTGCTCTATGTGGCGGTGTTGACTCCTGCTCAAAAGTTCATTGGTTTATTTTGGAAGAGGGTCAGACCTAGTGGTTTTACCACGTCCTCAAGAATGGTTTCCTGGTACATGGCAGCCGAAGTTTTAAATTTTTTTTTTTTTACAAAAATGGATGTCTGTGACACCATCGTAACTCACTCTCAGTCAGACCATCACATAAGCCGCATTATAGCTTCTTTGGGCACGTGGTACAAATTCTGCTGCTTCTTTAGATAACTTAGCATAAACCCTATAGGTCTATTTTTAAAACATTCTTCCACGGTAAAGAATTTTCGTCCGTAAAGAGAATGCTAATAATACTCAGTCAACGAGTGTTTAGACTTTCTCTCTCTTACCTTTTTTTAGGGCATTAGTGAGTCAATGTCAGTTGCGCAAATTTGTGAGCCCTTAACCTTAGGTCCTCTGTGGCGATTCTCGAACTGGAATTTCTTAGGTATCTACATTTCGTGTGACATGACGTTTTGTTTTCGACGAGGATTTTTGCTCAATTCGTGTGTTTACGGCTTCGACAACCTGCGGTGTCCGAACAGAATTTGACCTACAAGATATATGGCGATCTTTCACATCACCAATGTTCTCGTATAATTTATGGTACGATGCACAAGCATCAGGCTAATACAGAGTTATAAAATGGGACTCTTTACTATGAAATATTTATGTAAACTTATGTGTTTATATATATATATATATATATATATATATATATATATATATATATATATATATATAGCATATATATATATATATATATATATAGCAGCATATATATATATATATATATTATTATTATTGTTATTATATATATAT
>JABUQX010041656.1:57500-62500 GCA_015478945.1 Trachelipus rathkii
ACACATAAAACAAAATAAAGTGAAACAAAGCGAGAAAGGAAGGAAAGAAAGAGAGAAATTAGTTTGTTGCCACGACACAAGTGATGAAGCAAAACGAAATAATGGGAAAATTGATGACAGTAAAGAGCTGAATTAATAATCAGGAGGAAGATGTGATTACATTGTAAAAACAATATACAATAATTTACAGTTTTCAATTTTGTATATATATATATATATATATATATATATATATATATATATATATATATATATATATATATATATATATATATATATATATATATATATATATATATATATATATATATATATATATATATTAATATATTAATATATATATATATATATATATATATATATATATATATATATATATATATATATATATATATATATATATATATATATATATAATAGTTTTATATATATATATATATATATATATATATATATATATATATATATAGCAATAAAAGCTATCATAAACATAAAAACAACTATCATAACAAAACACCGTCAATAATAATAATAATAATAATAATAATAATAATAATAATAATAATAATAATAATAATAATAATAATAATAATAATAATAATAATATTAATAATAATAATAATACTAATAATAATAATAATAATAATAATAATAATAATAATAATAATAATAATAATAATAATAATAATAATAATAATAATAATAATAATAATAATAATAATAATAATAATAATAATAATAATAATAATAATAATAATAATAATAAAATAATGGGCAATAATCAATTACAATGAAGGCAATGCTGCACAATGTGAAGGGTAATAGAGGAAGTGTTGCCGTTCAATGAGGGTGGACAGGTTCTTTATATATAAGGAATCTATAACACTTTTCTATCTCAATAAATATATATAGATCATATATATATAAATATATATATATATATAATATATATATATATATATATATATATATATATATATATATATATATATATATATATATATATATATATGATCTGAGGTTATTACTCAGACCAATTAAATAAGTAATTAATAATTGAATGATGGATTGAAAAGGTTTTTTCTGCTTTTTAAGTTTATTAATTGTGCACGTGAAATAATAATATGACAGATGATATAATCAATTTTGTAAACACAATGGTCAGAAAGTACTTAATTATGGAATAGACAAAGTTAATTGGATACAATAATAATTACACGGCAAACTGCCGGCTTTTCTTTGGCCCTATGCTACCTGACACAACCGATTCGTCCGGCGTCTAAAATAATAATCCCTTCGGCTGGGGCTTCTCAAAGCGGCTTCCACAAGCACTCCCCAAGCCGTTACAATTTTGAATCTTTTAACCCTAAAATGTAGGCATTGTTAGGCATTTGTATGCCTTCAGTATTTTTCCACTGGTAATTCAAGGAGTTTGAGAGCTTTTTATTCCCCTACTTATATAGGGGAAGTATAGCACCTAGGTGCCCCTCCCTCTCTCCTTAGTTTTGCATCCGGTAAACGAACGTTTACCTGATCAAAGTGGTGTCCCTGGAGTATAGCTCAAACAAATTGGAACAACAAATGGAAGAGAGCTTCCATTTGAGATAATTTCAATATGTTTGATAGTTAGCCACACAGAATGCCTTCCTTAATTCTATTACAAACAATCTCAAGGATAGAGGAAGGAAGATAGGTGGAAACTACTTGAGGAGGGTAAATTACAACTACTAAATATTATTATTCAATAATTTGTGTACACAATCTTTGCACTTGCAAAATTTCTAATTACATAACCTTTGACCGAATTACCTGTAAAAGAAAAGATTAGTAAGAGGTTGTCTACATATGATTTCTTTCTTTCCCATTTTTATTATATTTAATTTTCTGCTATTTTCTACTCTGATCGGCCTCCGCTAAATGGTAATAAATCTTTATGTTTCTTAAATTCTCTGCTACCGGCTGACCATTTTTTAAGATATATACCGTGTTATTCGTGAAGCGTAACACTTTATAGGGCCCCTGGTACTTTTGTTCGAGCTTGCCTAAATTATATTGTTTGTTTCTTACAAGAACTAGCTTTGTTTCCTTCAAATTTTTAGGAACGAACACTGATCGGTTCTTCAAAGTGGCTCTCGGTGCCAGCGGCTGAGCAAACAACCCTGCTAACTTGTTTAAATATTTATCATAACACATAGCTTCTCCAGGTCTCTCTGACTCTACTAATCTCCCAGGTATATTCACGTTTTGGCCAAAAAGCACCTGAGAAGCTGTAATCCCATTTTCTGTTAGAGGAGCCGTTCTTATTGCAAAAAGCGCAAACGGTAAGACTGATACCCAATCGTGATGTTTGAACTCATTTTCGCTTAACATGCAACGAAGGCTGCTTAATAAAACTCGATGCCTATTTTCAAGATTTCCGTTGACTTGTGGGCTTCCCACTGTGGTGCAGATATGTTCTGCCCCAATCATCTTACAGACCTCTTCAAACAGATGAGCTTTAAAGCATCCTCCATTGTCACTGAGGATTTTGTCAGGCACTCCAGTGAAAGGTAGAATCTCATACAATAATACTTTAATGACGCTTTCAGCATTCATCTCCTTTAAAGGAATAGCAAAAAGATAACAACTATACCTATCAATGGCCGTAAACAAGTATTTATAACCCCGGCAGGGGCTCATTTTTAATATGTCAATTTGCAACATTTCAAACTTATAGGTCACCTCTTTGAACTGTCCATAATTAGGACTAATAGTGCGAGCGCTTTTGTTTATTTGACATTCATTACAAGCTCTAACGATCTCTTTAACCCGCGAGTGAATCTTCTCAAATACAAACTCCGACTTCACTGCAATTTCCGTTCTCTTAATCCCGAGGTGACCTTGCAAGTGCAACGTCCTTACCACTTCCGGTATACAGGTCTCGGGCAAAATGACACGAGAATACCCCAGTGACACGTCCACAAAAATCTTTAAGATTTCTTTATTAAACCAGAATTGCTGTTCTACCATTTTCAACCCGATTTTTTCTCGGTTATTGATTAATGACTTTATAAATGTATCTTCTTTTTGCTTTTCGCTTATACTTTTGTAATCAATACTCTTTAGGAATCTATCTATAACTAACTTATTTCGTTTATTGCATTCTGATATCAAATTCACGGTTAATTCTTCTAATATTTCTCTATTCTCTCTTTTATCATCCTTTTCCTTTTCTCTTTCATACCTGGATAGTAAATTCCTTTCTAAAGCGACACGTGTCTCGGGTAACATCTGCGGTTGGTTAAATGGCCGATCGGCATGCGTACTATTTTCTACTACTTCACGACAACTATTTTTATGGCCTTCCCCTATAGTAATATTTGTAGGATTTAAAGGGCTTGTGAATGAAATATTTACGAGGGGTTTTCCACTCTCTTTTTTGTTTGTTTGTTCGTCCGCTATTTGGAAATTTGGATTATTTTTAATGATATATTCGTTTAACGGATTGGATTTTATACTAATTAATTTGAAAATTACATTATAAGAGCTTAGTAAATTAAGTTGACGGACTTGTTTTGCGTTTTGATTTAATACATCATTTGTTTTGTTATATAAGGTGATTAATTCTTTCAATTGAGTATATATCGTTATTTTCCTACCACTTAGTAGGTACCCGAATTTGTTAAACATTTTGTTTAGTATTAATAATTGTTTACTTATATCATCATATCTTTTTTCAATAGCCGACTGGGTGGATGAATAGAATGCATAAGGGCGGCTGTCTTGATCATCCCCCAGAATAACGCCTGATAAAGCATTTGACGAGGCATGAATGAATATTTTTATGGGCGTTGAAGTACCGGGGTAGGCTAATAGGCAGGAGTTTTTTATAGCGTTTTGAACAGCGCTAAAAGCCTTCTCCGACTTTTCATTCCAAAATATTTTCTTTCTGGAGTACGCTTTACCCTTTAAATAGTCAGTTAATGGACCCATTAAATCTGCTAGGCACGGGAGCATTATTCTGTAAAACGAAAGTTTTCCTATTAATCCTCTCATTTCTCTAATATTTTGCGGTTTCTTATAAGTTACTATCTCTGCAACTTTCTCTGGATTCGCCCTAACACCTTCAGCGCTTATTATGAAACCTAAATATTCTACTTCAGATACTCCAAATCTACTCTTTTTTTCATTCACACAGATAGATAAATAATTTAATCTTTTTAATACAGTCTCAACAAGTCTTTCATGCTCTTCAGCGGTTTCTGTAAAGAGTAAAATGTCGTCAATATATACGTGACAGTTTTTTAAGTCAGACAATAATATATTCACCATTCTTTGAAATGCTGCAGGCGAATTTATGAATCCCATCGGTAAAGAAGTATATATAAAGGTCCCGAGATTGCTGGTTATTGCAAAGTACTTCTGGCAATCAGGATGCAACGGAAGGTTGTAAAAGCCGCTCGTCAAATCTACCTTGCTGAAATACCGAGCACCTTTGAGTGCGAAAATAGCATCGTAAATATTTGGGAGACCGAATATATCCACCTCTGTTCTTTTGTTAAGCTCCCTAAAATCTGTCACTAGTCTAACTCTTCCCCCTCCTTTATCCAAAACACTAAACGGTGCTGACCACGTGGCATTTGTTCTTTTCAACACACCTGCAGCGACTAATTGATTCAACTCCTTTTTTGTTGCTTCATACAGTTTGTGCGGTATTCGACGTCCAGGTAATCGTATAGGCGAACCTTTTATGGTAGGTTTGTATGGGAAAGCACAGGCCAACTCCCTCAATATCCCTTCTGGTATATCTCCCACTTTTTTCCCTCCCCCCAATTCTGTCTCCAGTTCACCTCCTCCTCTCATATCCCCCATTTCTTGTCCCCCATACTTAGAAAATATTTCAGCCCATTTTTTTCGTTGTTTTATTTTTAAATGAACATTCTCATCTAAATACGGGTTTAAAAATAATGTTTTATACTTATATATAATATCATTAAGAGGAAAGCGGACTAAAAGGCAAA
>JABUQX010041656.1:67500-77684 GCA_015478945.1 Trachelipus rathkii
AGTACTAAAAGGCTCGGTTGAGTTTGTTGTCAGAGAGCAAAAAGTTCGTTATTTGAAGCGTTTCAAATTTCCTTTTTCTTCTTTTTTTTTTTTTTTTTTTTTTTTTTTCTAATACCGCTTTATTTCTTCAAGCAGTATTATTATGAATTATTTATTATCAGATATCACTTTCCACAGTTATTAATGAATAGCACGATTACACAGTTAAATTTTGATAACACTTCACAAAATTTCACAGTATATTCAATTACTTTTTTTTTTCACACCGTCGATCACTGTTCAGAAGGGGATTTTTAATTATAATAATTAATTCTAATTATGGTTATCACTATGGCCGGTCATTGTGACTATGTGACCTTAGGTTATTACTCAGACCAATTAAATAAGTAATTACAATTGAATGATGGATTGAAAAGGTTTTTTCTGCTTTTTAAGTTTATTAATTGTGCACGTGAAATAATAATATGACAGATGATATAATCAATTTTGTAATCACAATGGTCAGAAAGTACTTAATTATGGAATAGACAAAGTTAATTGGATATAATAATAATGACACGGCAAACTGCCGGCTTTTCTTTGGCCCTATGCTACCTGACACAACCGATTCGTCCGGCGTCTAAAATAATAATCCCTTCGGCTGGGGCTTCTCAAAGCGGCTTCCACAAGCACTCCCCAAGCCGTTACAATTTTGAATCTTTTAACCCTAAAATGTAGGCATTGTTAGGCATTTGTATGCCTTCAGTATTTTTCCACTGGTAATTCAAGGAGTTTGAGAGCTTTTTATTCCCCTACTTATATAGGGGAAGTATAGCACCTAGGTGCCCCTCCCTCTCTCCTTAGTTTTGCATCCGGTAAACGAACGTTTACCTGATCATATATATATATATATATAGAGTATAGTATATATATATATATATATATATATATATATATATTATTACATATATTATATATATTATTATTATATTATATTATATATTTTATATATATCTATATATATATTATATATATATATTATATATATTTATATATTATATATATATATTATATATATTATATATATTATTATATATTATTATTATATTATATATTATTATTATTATTATTATTATTATATTACATATATTATTATATATATACAGAGTTATATTATATTATATTATTATATATATATTATTATGTTATTATTATATATATTATTATATATTAATATATTATTATATATATAAAAGTTTATATATACTTATATATATATATATATATATATATTATTATTATTATATATATATATATATATATATATATACATACATATACTATTGGCTATTACATTATTATTATGATATAAACAATCATATATATATATATTATTATTATTACATATTATATTATTATTATATATATATATATATATATATATATATATATATATATATATATATATATATATATATATATATTCTTCTAACACTGGAGTAGACTCTCCGTTATCACACTCAAACCGTAAAACATTACTACTATTACGACAAAACGCTTATTCATATATCCCTCTGTGTGGGTAGAAAGAATTCTAACACTGTACGTTCTGATTGTAGTAGGAGGGAGACGACTAAAAGGACAATGGTAATTGGGTTGGCGACCCACTAGGGCCGCTACCATTAGAGTTTCACTAGGAATGCTTATGCATGCCTCGGACCTCGCCGTAAGTGAGCTTATATTTATCGAAGAAATTGTGTGAATCGTCTGGGGACGTAGAGTGTTGTTAGTGGAGCAAATGGAGAGGAAAGAGAAGAGAGGTGATGGATGTATTTAGAAAGGGTAAATTTGATTTGCTTGCAGTAAGTGAAATAAATATGAAAGGAAGCAGTGAAGACAAGTGGTGCTGATTGAAATGTGTGTGAGCTGGAGTGGAGAATAATGTCCTTCTTGCGATTCTGATGAGTCATTTGTGTCACAGAGCTATGGTGGGTTTTGTTTGTACAAATACTAGAATACTAATGGTTAAATTTAAGTTTGAGAAGTTCATGGTATGTGTGGTTGTAACATATAATTCATTTGAGAGTGATGCTCAGGATTATTTTTTCCCTACCTTAAATTCTTTCACGTTTTAACACTAAAAAACATTTTATTTCTCATTCAAAATGTACGTTATTGCTTACTTTACTATTTAAATTTTAATATTTTAAAATTTCTTATCTTTCTTATCATCATTTTAATTTATTGTTAGTATTATATACTAAAAATAAATGAAAAAAAAATTAAATAAAGCACAAAATTAACGTATCCATATAACTCCAAAGGTCCCATATATATATATATATATATATATATATATATATATATATATATATATATATATATATATATATATATATATATATATATATATATATATATATATATATAGGCCTATATATATATATATATATATATATATATATTATGGTAGGATAGCTTTAAAAGGAAGTTGAGCGTTTTACTAATATAAACAATCTAAATTGGCATCCTTTTCTCTCTTCTTCTTTACAAGTGAAAAACAAACCGAGGAATTTGAGTTGCTACACGTAAACAAATACTCATGATACGGCTAACTTCTCGCAATCGTTAGCTTTAACTTCTTTGCGTAATCATTAGCATGACGAGCTAAAAAGAAACGGATGCGTCGACGAAGGCGACGACGACGGTGTGACTACAACGTGTGAGGAGAGATCCTCTCTTCCGGTTTTGTTTATTTGTCCATATTCTAAGGTTTGTGATTATTAAACGAGTTTGGTGAAAACGATCTTAACAGGGGTTAGTTTATCATCACTCCAACACTTGACGGATTCCTTTTTCTTTTTCTTCTTTTTTTCTTCTTTTTTTCTTCTTTTTTCTTCTTTCTTCTTTTTTCTTTTTTTCTTCTTTTTCTTCTTTTTTTTCTTTTTTTTTTCTTCTTTTTCTTCTTTTTTCTTCTTTTTTTCTTCTTTTTTCTTCTCTTCTTTTTCTTCTATCTTTTTCTTCTCTTCTTTTTTTTCTTCTCTTCGTTTTCTTCTTTTTTTGTTCTTCTCTTCTTTTTCTACTTTTATTTTTTTCTTCTATTCTTCTTTTCGTCTCTTCTCATTCTTCTTTTTTTTCTTCTCTTCTCTTCTTCTTCTTCTTCTTCTTCTTCTTCTTCTTCTTCTTCTTCTTCTTCTTCTTCTTCTTCTTCTTCTTCTTCTTCTTCTTCTTCTTCTTCTTCTTCTTCTTCATGCTGTTATTGTTATTGGCTGTGTTACTACTACTATTATTGTTGGTGTTATGAAATTATATGATATTGTTGTTACTCTTAATATTTAATTTTCAGGATGATGATGCTGTTGGTATCATCTGAAATTCTAAGTTTTTATAAAAGTTTAAAATTTATTATCAATTATTTAATTATTAATTTCAGTGTTTGTTTGTTTGTTTATTTATTTTTAATCTCCCTTTTTCTTATCTGTTTAACTTCATCAAAAAAAAGAACATAAATAAACAAAAACCTTTTCCTTTGTAAAGGAGGCTTCGCCCAAAACCTTTTTAATTCAGGATTAAACAGGAATAATCTCGATAATCTCAGAATGGCCTTAAAAATAATTATTTAAGTATAATAAATAAAATAAATAAATAAATAGCTTAACTATTTCTATTTTCATCCGTCCAAGCATCAATCTATTCCTCGGTCTACACAAATCATTTTCTCTCTCTCTCTCTCTCTCTCTCTCTCTCTCTCTCCTCTCTCTTCCTTCTCTCTCTCTCTCTTCTCTCTCTCTCTCTCTCTCTCTCTCTCATCTCTCTATATATATATACTATATATATACTATATATATATATATATACTATAATATATATTATAATACTATATATATAATCATATATATAGTAGATATTATATAAATAATATATATATATATACTATACCTAGTATATATATATATATATATTATATTATATATATAACTATATGATATATCTTATATTATATATACTATATATGATATTATGATAAATATATATATACTATATTTATTATTTATTATATATATATATATATATAATATATATATATATATAATTATATACTATATCATAGTATAGTATATATATATATTATCATATTAGCATAGTAATGTCTACACTCTGAGACCTATATATAATATATACTATATATATATATATATATATATATATATATATATATAATATACTATATACGTATATAGTATATATATATACTATATATAATATATATATATATATACAAATTATACATATTATATATATATATTTAATACTATATATATATATATATAATATTATATATAATATATATATATATCAGATATATATATAATATATATACGTTATATATATCAATATTACTACTATATATACTATAGATATATATATATATATATATAATATAAAATGGTAGATATATATATTATATATATATACCATCACTGTATTATATATATATATTACTATATATATCATATATATATATTATATATATATCTATATATATATATATACGTATTGATAGTATCATATATATAACTAATATTAATATATAGCTAGCTATTAGGCGTGGGAAAGTACCGGCTAAAAATGTTGCAACCGGTGCTTGCATGCAAGTGTTGCAATGTTGCAGCAGCAACGTTTTGCCAACATTGGTTTTTCCAAGCCTTGACCGGTCCAAGTTAGGCGCTTTCACAGCGTCGGTGAGACCCGGAATTGTAAGGTTCTTGAAGACCGAACTCCGAGGTGTCTGAGCCCTGAACTCAAGCCGATCTTTAACCCCAAAAGGGGGGCGGGCCGCCCCCCCCGAAAGCGGGGCTTTTGGTGTCCTAGAAGCCGTTTTAAATGATCGTAGCATCATTCTTTGATGGTTCCAATCGATTTATTCGTGATCGATTACCCCTAAAGCGATCTTTAAAAATCGTCTTACTACGTGCTCTGGTTGGCTTCTTACACCATTAAAAAATGTAATCGAAAGGAAAATAAAATACAAATAAATGATCATCGATTAATCGCCTCTGGTAGTACATAGGCCCACCTTTCCGGAGAGCCACTTGTTTTCTACGTATATAAACTTGAACTAGAGATATTATAGCGCTTATATGGAGGATTGACAGCCCGACAGGGCTGCTCAATCCGACTACAACAGACAAACCGAACGGGTTTGTCTGTGCTTTGCTCTTGTACTGATTTTTTTCATTACGCGCGCGTGCGCTCACATACCACACACACATAACCACACCACGCCGCACCCTCTTTACGCGCTACGACAGCCGAATGTAAGGATATTTACTGTCAAAACTTGTATGATGGTCGCATTGTATGTAACTAAACTGCATCACAGACGGAGTTTGATGACCGCTCACGGTCACCCCCTAAGGCGCGGTGCTGCCCCTTAGCGTCAAGTTCAAATTCATCCTGAAAACCATGTTAGGCCCGCTTAACGCTATCGGCAGTGAGAATTTGGAATGTGACCGCTAATGGATGACGCTAAGTCGTCGTTGGAGACGCAGATTACGTTCTCTCTGCGTCCCCCGTAAGGGGGGAGCGCTGCCCCCATAAAAAAATTGATTAAAATGATCGTTAAAGACTGAAACTTGGAGTCTGCGTTGAGGAGTCGGAGTCGCGACGACCGCGAGACGCGAAGCGGCATTTCGGCCATTCGGCGCGTCCAGGCCGACCCCCCCCGGAGGGGGCGCGTCCCCAGCTGAAAAAAAAAGAATGCAAGAAATGTTCCTGTAGTGCAAACAACAGCAGAAAGAAAAGAAGAAAGGAAGAAAGAGAGGAAGGAAAGAGGAAGGGAGGAAGGAGAAAATGAGGAGGAGGAAGCGATTCAGACATCGGGTCAGTTGGGCCACCGGTGCTCGGAGCCCGCTGCGGCGTCTAGTTAAGTAAACATTCAGTTATAATTAATACGAAGATCCATTACTGTTTGATATACTGCTTCTGTCTATCATGTCTACATATGTGTCCAAATTGCAATTGCATCTTCAGGAGAATAACCTTTATTTCTAACAACGTTTGAAGACTACACCATTTATTGATCTCTTCACCAATCTCAGTTTTCTTTTCGTATAAACGTTAAAGTGCTAAATATAATGTTTTTTTTCCTACAGTTGCAAACCATAAATCATCTGTTTAACTTTATTTTCTTATAAGTTTTTATTTTATAGTAGAAACAGTTCCTACTACTTATATGGTTAGCATCCCGGAAAGTTCAGGCATGTATTCTAAGATACGAAATTTAGAGAGTATTTATTATTTTTATTATTAGAGATATTTTATTTTATAAATATTAAGTATTTTTTTATAATTATTTAATTTTTAGTATTTATTGTTTTCCTGTTTATATTATTTTATTATATTTTTTTAATTCGTATTAATAATATTATTTATTTAACTTGTTATTTCACTTTATCATATTAGCTGGTCTATCGTACTGTTCGGTATCTCGGTTCTTTTTGCTCCATCTAGTATGGTGGGTATTATTTTTGTCTTGAGAAGTAGTCGTTAGACTAATTTTAGTGCGACGTCTATCATTGGCACTGTTATCGCTGTGGGTGTGGAAAATTTTTCTTTGCCATTTTAACTTCTTTAATTTTTGTCTATTTACATTTTTTTTGATCTCTTTGTTTATTGCATAATCTCTCTTTTTCTTTTCCCACCAGTTGTAGGATGCTATTAATTTTGGAATGGCTAATATTAAAGGAGTTTGGCTTATAATTTAGTTTATTTTAAATTTATTTTTTAGCTTCAAAATGTAATTTACTATATTAAAATAACTTTTTTACTCAGTATTTATTGATTAATAAATTATTTATTTATTGAATATTTTCATTTATTGGTAAGATATACTATAGATAATATATATTATATAATAGTAATAAAAAAATTAACCGCAAATAAATTTACTTTTTATTACAATACCCTATAACCTATATACATGAGTACAATCAGCTTAAAAATATCATACACCATCATCCCTACTCCAACCTTCCACCCTACTATATTATTTAAAATATTCTTACATTACTACCTTATATATGTAGATACGTATTCTGAATTGCTATACTCTTAGCATTTCGACTAAATATCACCTTAATTGGCATATATAGAACTATTTTGAGTAATTTAAGGTTATCAATTCAAAACTATATTATTATCGTAAAATTGTATGGATTATTCAGATATGTTCATATATTATAATTTACTAATGACATACCTAATAATATCAAGCTATAATAAATCAAAGATATTAAACTCACAAGTATAGTTACCTAACCTACTACGAAACATATATCACTACTCCTATGATACTTATATATACCTTGATCCTAAATCTTATCGAGAGTTCATGATTTGCATGGGTCTATACGTTGCTACTGGTGGATTTGATTGACTTCCCCACTTATTATCTAAGCATGCTCTTGAATTATGGTCTGATATAAAAGGTCAATATCCCATTTTATACATAGAACGAATAGTGGCACATGTTCCAACACTTTAGCTTGAGTGGCTCATTTTTGACCTTCGGATACGTTTCTACTAATCTTTTATCCCACGAGCGTAGACATCCAAGATAATCAACCCACCCCAAATTGCTCAACGAGGCATCCCTGCTCCATTAGTCGGATTCCCAATCACAGACACGACACCGGTCTCAAGTCAATACCCCTCTAGGCTTGAGCTTCTGTTATGGCTATAGTTACGGCTAAGGTTGTTTGACAAAGCTCTTCGCTGATCTGAGCCTACCTCATTACGCACTGCTCCGCTTGTAAGTTTTGCGATTGAGTCAGTTAGGAAGAACGAGGCTATATATACAATAGATTTATCTGTTTTTAGTAAAATTGGTATTAACACGCCTTTAGGCTTCTTGCTATAGTTCTTCAACTACCCGGGCTAAAGAATCTTAAACTAAAATCTGCGGGAACGTAAGATCAAGCCCACCCGGGAAGCATACGACCCTCGAGCGGCGACAAAGATGAGTCCGGCAATCGTAGTCATCTTCGACTTGTCTACGTATATTCTACGCGTGATCATGACTCGATCTGATTTATAGTAGCCTTCCCCTCTTACCAGGTGTGGATTAAGCTCAAATTGTTACTAAAATTTCTGTAACGTTTTACATACCCTAAGCAGCAGTAAATCACTAAATCTCAAACCCACTACCCAACCTGCTCCATGGCTTCACTGACCATAATATTCCGTGTTCGTGATCTAGGTTTAGTTGTGCAATCTACGAACTTGATCTGATTGATTCTACAGGGGTCACAGTTTTTGATCGGCAGTGTCTCCTACTTGTTGGAGATTTGATATAGAACCGCTAAACAGCAGTCACAACAGATCCAATAGTTGGCTGTCTCCTTTCTTTTCACCCGTATACAAAGGAGTAAGAATCGGGGGCCAGAAGTGGCAGCAGAAATTACAGGCGACTGCTTAACTAGCGAGAATACTTGAAGTGAGAGAAACAAGGAAGACAGAATGTGGACATCAGAGAGGATTCAGACAAACATACATGAATAAGAACGCCTAAAGTGAAGGTCGCAAAAGTTAGGGAAAGCAGGGGGGAAGGGGAAAGTGAATGGAAGTATCTGAACGAGGTGCGAAAGATTGCGAAGCTACAAGGAGGATCGGCTCTTAGCAAACGTTTCGGCTTTACGAGGTCGAATGCGATGACGAACCTCTGTTCGACTCAGGGCGTTGAATGGTGGCGAAGGAATATTACTACACTATCCATGCGCTACAATATGAGAAATCTTTAAAACGGAAAGACGCCATCCAGATACGCCAGGCATGAGGAAAACACGTCTTGATTCAGCACGTCACTGACGCACCGTAAAACCATTGCGTGGCATGTCGGCCAGCTCTCTTCGGAGATGAAAAGAGTGGCACTGTCTAGGTGCTGGACAGTGAAGGTCTCCGATGATACAGGGCGCAGTTCTTCAGAGACGGGTAGGGGGAGAAAGGACTGACGCAAGGTGAAGGGAAAGATTTGAGAAAAAACGAATCACCGTGACAAGCCTGGAAGGGCAGAACCCATAAGACTAGTTCCGCGGGCTGTGCTTTGAAGCATCTCCCTTTGACGGGTGAGCGGATGTGCTGCCAACTTCACGGTTGCAGTTGAGAGAGTCTTGCGGCAAAATATCTGAAGATGTCCAAAGGGCATCTTCTTGTCGTGGAACATCTGAGTTCCTCACAGGCTGCAATTAAGGTATTTATATATAAATTTTCAATAACACTGCATAGTATCTTTTCAGATGGGGGTCATATGTGGTGTGTTTGAACAGCCTCCTGGTCAACAAACAGTCACTAAGATCCTTGTGGTTATAGATGATGAAACATCAGTAACTAAAACTTTGACAAAACCAAGTGCAAGATAGCTCTTACGTGAGGTTTATTGGGACAAAGTAGAGGGACTCCGTCGCCTATTCTTGCCCATCACTGAGACCAAAAAGGTGGAAGGAGACGAGCCTCATTTATCCTCATAAGTTCAATATTTGAACAAAATACTCGAGTTTCAGAAGACGTCAATATTAAGGACTGTTCTAAAGGAAGAAGGGGACGTTTTTGTGAACATTGTAGAGAAAACGTCATTCTGATTAGGCAAGCTTCACTTAGCAGTAAGCTTGCTCGACCCTCGTTACAGAGGAAAAGATCTCTCACCAGAAGAAAATGTGAGAATTTTTAATTTCTAGCACAACAATGTATTATAGTTTTCAATCATTTGCACTACATCTTTTGGCAATGCGTGTGTTTCTTCATCGGTGAATCGACAGTCACAAGATAAGAGACTAGGGCTCTATCCCAGACCTGGATCCTAGGTAGTAATTACCTAGGGTATTTCCCCACTTAGAATAGGGCAATGCCCGTAAGGTACAAACTTAAAGAAGTGAAAAAAAACAGCAGCGTATTCGACAAGCTCGGTTTTCATCGTCTTCCTAACAGGCAACGCCCGAGTCACGCGCTCAAGAACTGCATTACAATCGTACATTTAATTACCATGAATAAAAACACGCAAAGGAATATTCTGAAAAAAAAATTTTTTTTTGAAAGCTTTAATTAAAAGTATCTTAATAAAAATGCACGCAATAAGTTTTACTCATAATATGGTACTCAAAGAAACGCATGCGCTATAAGTAAAGCTAGCTCCCACTCATGAAGAAAGT